>JACEEZ010012448.1:651757-656757 GCA_016584305.1 Chionoecetes opilio | reverse complement strand
CAGGGCACTAATCGATACCCATTTACTTTACAGTGCGCGTCAAGTCTGTTTTTAAATGTAGTTATTGTGCTGGTTTCGACAACATTTGCTGGTAACTTGTTCCATCGTTCGACGACTCTCACATTGAAATAATGTTTACGGAGATCTGTGATGCAACGTTGACCGTTTAGTTTTAAACCATTATTTCTTGTTGTCACTTGAGGAGAAAGCTCGAATAGGTTCTCTTGATTAATGACATCAAATCCTTTTAGGATCTTAAAGGTTTCTATCAAGTCCCCACGGATTCTACGATCCTTTAAGGAAAACATATTAAGTTGGAGGAGGAGGAGGAGGAGGAGGAGGAGGAGGAGCAGCTGGAAAAGAACGAATGAAGGAAGAAGGAGGAGGATAATCATTCGTAGATAAGAACATAAGAGCGTAGGCGGAGTAGGAGGGAAGAGATAAACAGGAGGAGGAGGAGGTGTAGATAAGCAGGAGGAGGAGGAGGAGGAGGAGGAGGAGGAGAGGAGGAGGAGGAGGAGATGCGGGTAGGGATAGAGGGAAGGAAGATGTAACATTGTAGTTCTGTGTAGCATGGAGGGCCGCGTGCCTCGCCTCCCCACCTCATTAACCTTGTGTGAGGAAACCACGCTTCTATTTACCTTGGCTAATTATCCCTGTTTTTGTTTTTGTTGTATCTTCATTTTAATTATTATTGTTATAAGTAGTAGCAGTAATAGTAGGTAGTAGTAGAAGTAGTAGTAGTAGTAGTAGTAGTAGTAATAGTAGTTAGTAGTAGTAGTTGTAGTAGTAGTAGTAGTAGTAGTAGTAGGTAGCAGTAGTAGTAGTAGAAGTAGTAGTAGTACAAACAGGAACACTAAAAGCAGTAGTAGCAACATCATAAGGGGAGGCAGGCGGTGACAGAGTGGTTAGCGTCTCCGAGTGGTGTGCTCGGTGAACCGAGTTCGATCCCCGATGAGGGCGAATATCCACTTCAGATCTTCTGCCACCATCGAGTGGCCTAAGAATACCCACATGCTGCCCATTAACTCTACCTTCAATTATTGCAAATGCATCGGAGGACACAGGGGGGCGGCATGAGCCCCTAATCACAGGCGTCATTATAAAAATCCTGCCTACGCCACCACGGGCGAGGGCCAACCATCACAGCCCTCAAGGGAACCTCCAGGGCCTAACATCCCACCCCTGGAGGTCACTGCCTACAGGCGGTAGAGGTACTGAGGATAAAATGTTGTAATTGTAGAACGAGTGGTATGTACCGCAGCAGAAGCATCGGAAATAGTTATAGTTAGTCGTAATAACTGAAGATTCGTAATTTTGGTGCAGTTTAGTATCTACTCGTGATCGTATCTTACGGTGTCTTAATAGGTCTTAATTTTTTAATTAGTAGAGGCGAGACAAAACTGGTTTTAGTAGTTGTAGTAGTAAGTAGTAGTAGTAGTAGTAATAGTAGTAGTCGTTTTTGTTGTTCCATTATCTACTCTTGCTGAAGAGAAAGAAGTGGCTGTTATGTCAGTGTTATTGTTGCTTGTATTGATCATGTTATTATCAATGTTATTACGTTATTATGTTCTTAGCGGTGATGGCAGTGGTGGCGGCGGGAGTAATGGTAGTGGTGGCATGAGTGGTAATGGAGGTACAGTCTTGGCGGGGTGATGATGGCAGCATTATTTTTTTGTTATAGTGACACGATGCATCCTTCACTGAAAGCATCAATATCTCCATCAATACTTGTGAATACCTGACTGTAGCAAGGCGAGGCACAGGTGTGTAGGACAGGTGTGTAGAGTAACGCCTCCACACCTGTCGGGGCTTTGCGAGGTCTCTACTTGAATGACCTAAGGTTTTTAGTGTGTTTTTATGTTTCACAAAGTTTATTATTTTTTTAAGCCTGCATTCTAAGAGCGTATTACTTCATGGACAGATGTTTCTTTGCACAAATTTATACTTTTCAGAAGACAGGAATTTTTTATGTAAGATATAAAAAGATGATATGATCGACAATATAAAGTGTTAGTTTGAGTGAGTATTCTAGCGTGTGAGGTAATCTCCATCTCAATTGTAGCCCAAATAAGTAATTATAGTGATAATAGATGAATGGTTAGATCAATCATGAGTGCACTGAAAAGAATAACACTTAAAAAATATATATATAATATATAGATACGCATTTTTTTTATTTAAGCCCGCGATACTGAGAGATGAGTGAAAAGTAAAAGAAAAAGTGGCAGTAATTTGGACATTATTAAGTTTTATGACACTGAAGATCACAGGCGACGCTTTATTGCCGGGCACTCAGGGTGAAAATATTAATTCCCTTTAAAGATTTCACTATTGCACATAATAAGTTAATGACAGTAAGGCTTCTAAACCCCTTCACGCCCAGATCTTTCCTTTGCTATATATAATCGTCTGTTGTTAGCCATAAAATCACGAAAGCTAACTGAATGCACCAAATTAGTTAGTGGACAAGGATACTAAACAGGTCATATATTATATATAAAACATTGCTTATATTCACTAAAAATCGTCTAATGGTACCCAAATTACAATGAAAATTACGGTCTGGGTCTCAAGGGGTTAAACCAGGGAAAAGGGAAAAAAATCACGTTCCCCGGCAGGCAGGTGTTTCATTACCCTGATAGCGGTGCAGCCAGCCATGCGCCGTGCCTTGATCCCCGCCCCCGCCTCCCGTGAAGGGCCGTCAAGTGCCTGATTCAATAAAGTGTATCATCCAATTACGCCTGAAGGTGGCCGGCTAGACTGTCACCTTAGCTGCTTCCCTGACACTGCCTTCACCTGTCGCCCTCATCTCACGCCCACCACGCCCACTTTCTCTGCTCCTGCCGCCCACCAGCCCACCCGCTCACCTGCCCACCCATCTACCCGCCCACCTGCCCGCCCACCTTGCTCCTGCCTTCCTTGCTCCTCCCGCCACGCCCCCACACCTTCCTCGCCCCTCATTGTAACATAAGAACATAAGAAAATAAGGAGGCTACAAGAGGCCGCGAGACCTACACGTGGTATAGTTCCTGTTACTAAAACTACCTGTATACATCCACCTTTCATCCCCATCCATGAATTTATCTAGCCTCCTTTTAAAGCTCCCTAATGACTCCGCACTGACCACCTAACGACTGAGACCATTCCAATCATTTACCACCCTATTTGTGAACCAGTTTTTCCCTTTTCTCTTCATCTGTTCCTCCCCACCCATGTGACAGACAACAGTTAACCCCTTGAGACCCAGAGCGTAATTTCCATTGTAATTTGGGTGCCATTAGACAATTTTTAGTGAATATAAGCAATATGTTATAAATATGACCTGTTTAGTACCCTTGTCGACTAACTAATTTGGTATATTCAGTTACTTTTCGTAATTTTATGGCTCGACAACATACAATCTTTTATAGCAAAGAAAAAATCTGGGTTTGAAGGGGTTAAAGCCATGATGCTTGATGTTTCATATGTGTGTTATTAGTTATGCTTCCCAGGCAGCAAACACGGACTAATGAATGAGCGAGCTAAGACACCGCATTCCCCTTGCACAGCCGCGAGCCTGAAACACGATAACGCGACCTGAGTTTACGGCGACGCGAGGATTAAAGTTTACAGTGACAGATTTCGGGTGTCATGTTCAGACAGGTTCTTGCACGCCGGAATGGGAAAGGAAAGAAGTGGGAAAATGCATGGGAAAATACTAGGAAGAACTGTTTTTTTAAGGAGATTTTTTGTTTAAAAGAGCTAGGGTATCTGCTTAACTACATAACTACTAACTAGCACACTGCTTGTAATATGTCACTGATAATTTTATAACTATCAAAAACATTGGGAAAGGGAAAATCCCATCACCTTTAAAGGGGAAGGGCTGGAAATTTTTCGTAGTATAGAATAAGAGTAATGAAGTATGCTAACTAAAACTACTACTAACTCATCAATCCGGGAGATGTTACAGATTACTCGCGGGGCAATATCAAAACCCATTTACATTGAAGTGAGCGTCTAGTCTGTTTTTAAATGTGGTTATTGTGCGGGCTTCGACAACATATGCTGAAGAGGAGGAGGAGGATTTTTTTACAAAGGATTACAAAGGAAACAGACCAATAGGTCCTTACAAGGCTGTTTGCTTTAACTACACTACACTAACTAGATAAGGAAAGTAGAAGGCTCCCCCCACCCCCCATCCCTCCACCGAAGCTGGCCGGGAAAAGAATGTACCTGCAATAGAAAAAATGCATGGTTTGTGGGAAAGTTGAAAAAATGTAATCATGGCTAATACTATAGTTTGTGGGGTAGTTTAGTGCTTGATAATAGGCATGTTATGTGTTTTTGTAATGGGTTTTAAAACAGTGTGGGTTCAGGTGGTGCGGGAGCCTTGCCTGGCCTTTTTTGGGGGCAGGGGTCAATCGGCCCCCTCCGTTGTCCACTGCGGATTGTGTACTTTCCATGTGACGGCCCTACCTTCAAAGCCTCCAGCACAGTGGACCCCTGTACCTTAAATCCCCAGAGGGGAGGAGGGGGGAGGGGAGGGAGGAGGAGGAGGGGGGAGGAGGGGGGAGGGGAGGAGGAGGAGAAAAGGGGGAGGAGGATAGAAAAGAGAAATACCAAGATAACAGGCGAGATAACTGACATTCGTTAAGAAAATTAAAAGCAGCGCTAAGAAATAAAAGCCACGCAAGAATGTGTTACAATGTCCTCACACGAATAGTCTCTTAAGTTGAAGGGGAAATAAAAAGAGTAAAAAGAGTAGGATGCAAAACACGAGTTGGTTACCCGCAGCGACTCTTCATCCTCGACCGAAATGCAGCATAAAACATATCATGAATTAATCCAAGCGAATATTTCTGTGTGGGAGGAAAGGTTATCATTGCAATTAATTTGGTCAACCTCACAACACTTAAAATAATCAACAGAATTTTCCTCATCCCTCCTCTTCTCCAGTCCTCCCCTCCTTCTCCTCCTCCTCCTCCTCTTCCTCCTTCTCTCCAGTCCACTCCTTC
>JACEEZ010012448.1:594257-646757 GCA_016584305.1 Chionoecetes opilio | reverse complement strand
CGGTAAAGAGATGATAGGTAGTTTGTCTAGGTAAATAGGTGGTAGGTAGTTTGTCTAGGTAAATAGGTGATAGTTTTTCTAGTTAAATAGGTGATGGGTAGTTTGTCTAGGTAAATAGGTGATAGGTAGTTTGTCTTGGTAAATGAGTGATGGGTAGTTTGTCTAGTTAAATAGGTGATAGGTAGTTTCTAGGTTAGTAGGTGGTAGGCAGTTTGTCTAGGTAAATAGGTGATAGGTAGTTTGTCTTGGTAAATAGGTGATAGGTAGTTTGTCTAGTTAAATAGGTGATAGGTAGTTTGTCTTGGTAAATGAATGATAGGTAGTTTGTCTAGTTAAATAGGTGATAGGTAGTTTGTCTAGGTAAATAGGTGATAGGTAGTTTGTCTAGTTAAATAGGTGATAGGTAGTTTGTCTTGGTAAATAGGTGATAGGTAGTTTGTCTAGTTAAATAGGTGATAGGTAGTTTCTAGGATAATAGGTGGTAGGTAGTTTGTCTAGGTAAATAGGTGATAGGTAGTTTGTCTAGTTAAATTGGTGATGGGTAGTTTGTCTAGGTAAATAGGTGGTAGGTAGTTTGTCTAGTTAAATAGGTGATAGGTAGTTTGTCTAGGTAAATAGGAGATAGGTAGTTTGTCTAGTTAAATAGGTGATAGGTAGTTTGTCTAGTTAAATAGGTGATAGGTAGTTTGTCTTGGTAAATAGGTGGTAGGTAGTTTGTCTAGTTAAATAGGTGATAGGTAGTTTGTCTTGGTAAATGAATGATAGGTAGTTTGTCTAGTTAAATAGGTGATAGGTAGTTTGTCTAGTTAAATAGGTGATAGGTAATTTATCTAGTTAAATAGGTGATAGGTAGTTTCTAGGATAATAGGTGGTAGGTAGTTTGTCTAGGTAAATAGGTGGTAGGTAGCTTGTCTAGTTGAATAGGTGATAGGTAGTTTGTCTAGGTAAATAGGTGATAGGTAGTTTGTCTAGTTAAATAGGTGATAGGTAGTTTCTAGGATAATAGGTGGTAGGTAGTTTGTCTAGGTAAATAGGTGATAGGTAGTTTGTCTAGGTAAATAGGTGATAGGTAGTTTGTCTTGGTAAATAGGTGATAGGTAGTTTGTCTTGGTAAATAGGCGATAGGTAGTTTGTCTAGTTAAATAGGTGATAGGTAGTTTGTCTAGGTAAATAGGTGGTAGGTAGTTTGTCTAGTTAAATAGGTGATAGGTAGTTTGTCTAGGTAAATAGGTGATAGGTAGTTTGTCTAGGTAAATAGGTGGTAGGTAGTTTGTCTTGGTAAATAGGTGGTAGGTAGTTTGTCTAGGTAAATAGGTGGTAGGTAGTTTGTCTAGGTAAATAGGTGATAGGTAGTTTGTCTAGTTAAATAGGTGATAGGTAGTTTGTCTAGTTAAATAGGTGATAGGTAGTTTGTCTAGGTAAATAGGTGATAGGTAGTTTGTCTAGGTAAATAGGTGATAGGTAGTTTGTCTAGTTAAATTGGTGATGGGTAGTTTGTCTAGGTAAATAGGTGATAGGTAGTTTGTCTAGTTAAATTGGTGATGGGTAGTTTGTCTAGGTAAATTGGTGATAGGTAGTTTGTCTAGTTAAATTGGTGATGGGTAGTTTGTCTTGGTAAATAGATGATAGGTAGTTTGTCTAGGTAAATAGGTGGTAGGTAGTTTGTCTTGGTAAATAGGTGGTAGGTAGTTTGTCTTGGTAAATAGGTGGTAGGTAGTTTGTCTAGGTAAATAGGTGATAGGTAGTTTGTCTTGGTAAATAGGTGGTAGGTAGTTTGTCTAGTTAAATAGGTGATAGGTAGTTTGTCTTGGTAAATAGGTGGTAGGTAGTTTGTCTAGGTAAATAGATGATAGGTAGTTTGTCTAGGTAAATAGGTGGTAGGTAGTTTGTCTAGGTAAATAGGTGGTAGGTAGTTTGTCTAGGTAAATAGGTGATAGGTAGTTTGTCTAGGTAAATAGGTGATAGGTAGTTTGTCTAGTTAAATAGGTGATAGGTAGTTTCTAGGATAATAGGTGGTAGGTAGTTTGTCTAGTTGAATAGGTGATAGGTAGTTTGTCTAGGTAAATAGCTGATAGGTAGTGTATTTAGATAGCAATGAAGCTGCAGACTGATCTTGCCTTAATTAAAAGATACAGGTGTCATGTGGCAATAGTTTGATGAGCAATTGGAACTAATATGTTGAAATCACCGCCATCACCACTACCACCACCATCACCATCACCACCACCACCACCATCACCACCACCACCACCACCCAGCAACTTATCATTAATAGAATATTTCGTATAGATAGATAGACAGATGGATAGATAGATAGATAGATATTTTATTGACCACAACATACAATTTATATAATCGTAATAACCACGATATATGGTCCAACAAAGTACGCTATTAATTATTGAGTCTATAGTTAAGGTAAAACTTAATTCTCAGCAAGTAGTTCATACGTTAATTTGACACATAAAAATAGCTGCTTAACCCTTGAGACCCATAGCGTAATTTCCATTGTATTTTAGCTACCATTAGACGATTTTTAGTGAATATAAGCAATATTTTATAGATATGACCTGTTTAGTATCCTTGTCGACTAACTAATTTGGTATATTCAGTTACTTTTTATAATTGTATGGCTCGACAACATACTTTTTTCATATAGCAAAGGAAAGATGTGGGTGTGAAGGGGTTAAAAGTCATACACATTACACATCAACGTATTATTTCAAAACAACTACAGTCAGACGAGAGCGTTAAGACTTAGGAGACCCCAGTGTTTGTTTGGCCTTTAGCGTCACGGCTCTGCACTGGTGACGCAACATCGTGACGTAAACAGCCGTGTGACGTAAGCAGTAACGACGCAGGCGCAGAGATTACCTGGAAAGCCAATCAAAAAACTCAAATAACACTAAATTTCTGCTGCCTTTATTCGAGACAAGCAAATCTCCATCCGTTTACAATCCTTCACTTTTATGGAGATGGATTTTTAGCATGGCACAATTAGTAATTACAATGATCTAGGATTTATTTCATGATTTCCTTCCGTTTCAATATCCATAAATGCAGTTCCCCAGCGTGGGATCTATTGCCTGTATCATTGCTGTTCTATCTCCCTCTATACCTCCCTCTCCCTTGCAGCTTTTTATTTCTCCATCTAAATGTTGATGTTGATGTGTAGGTGTAGGTTTGTGACTGACACTACTCAATCTTAAACTGTGTAGCTAATTCCGTGATATCTATACGCGTCTATTACTGTTTGTGTGTGTGGGGAGAGAGAGAGAGAGAGAGAGAGAGAGAGAGAGAGAGAGAGAGAGAGAGAGAGAGAGAGAGAGAGAGAGAGAGAGAGAGAGAGAGAGAGAGAGAGAGAGAGAGAGAGAGAGAGAGAGAGAGAGAGAGAGTGTACCTCATTGCTTTTCGGATTTGCAACAATTCTCCTGCAAGCTGTTGATAGATATTGTGGTGTGTGTGTGTGTGTGTGTGTGTGTGTGTGTGTGTGTGTGTGTGCGTGTGCGTGTGTGTGCTTATGTGTGTGTGTGTGTGCGTGCAGTGATCCTGAATCTATACAACTTCACTGTTATCTTACAATATACAAGCTTCCATTAGCGTTAGTAAGACATTCTGATCATAATATAAACATTTCTGTTATTTACCCTTCATATATTCCCTTTCTGCAGTATTCTTCCTTCCTTCTCTTTCTCTTTTCTTTCCTCGTCCTCGTTCTCCTATTCGTCTTTGTATTTAGTCTTCATCTTATTCTTCATCATCATTGCCATCGTCATCATCGTCATCGTCCTTGGTTCTTGTTCTCACCCTCGTCCTCGTCCTCCTCCAGCGGCCGCAGTAACTCAAGGATTCACCAGGTAATGCATGATCATCCTGCTGTGGCCTTTCCATTTCTAGAGGAACATTAACCCCTTGAGGCCCATAACGTTATCTCTATTGGAATTTGGGTACCTAAAAAACGATTTTAATGAATATAAGCAGTATTTATAGATGATGACCTGTTTAATATCCCTATCCACTAGCTAATTTGGTATATTTAGTTACTTTTCGTAATTTTATGGCTAACAATACCAACAAACAATTATATATTCATTATATATTAGTTCAGGAAAGATCTGGGCGTGAAGGGGTTGTCACTTTTTTTCTGGTCATTTATTTCGAGACGAGAATAAGCGTGTTAGGTGAGTGCAGAACCAATGTCGCAACTCGGTCCAGTGAAGACCGAGTCAGCTTAGGAGAATTGAACCCTGTTGCCGCCAGCTTGTAGGAGGATCGGGGAGGGAGTGCGGGTGCCAGGGTCGGCTGTAAGTTGGGTCCGGTTCTGATTTCATGAGACGGTGTTAAGTTGTGCCGCGTGTGGGGGATGGAAGGGATTTGTTCCAAGGTTTAGTCGGCTGCCTTTCGTCTTAACAGCATTACGTTCCAAGGCCAAGGACTGTGAAGGAAAAATATATTGTCATCTGTTTTTAGTACTGTTTAGCTATACATTATTATTGACATGACTGTGAAACCTTCTCTCGAACCAGAATCACAGCTCAATCTTTCTCACTGATCACTTTTCACAGCCATCTAGTTCAACAGCAGAGTGAATATCACAGCAATTCTTGTTTATTTATGTTTTGGAACAGCCCACCTCTCTTACCAGATCGATTTTACAGCACTCTAACTTTCTAATAGACCGATTTCACAGCTGTCCAATCTTGCATCAGCTTTGTATCAGAACGATTTCCCTCTTGGCCAAGTGAAGCAGGAACAGCTTTTATCCAATTGACGTGGAGAAGAAAAAATAACGTCCCGATAGAAGGTGCATGTTGAGATGTTCCAGTAAAGTGACTTGAATCTCATTAATAGTGTGTGTGTTGTGTGTGTGTGTGTGTGTATGTGTGTGTGTGTATATGTGTGTGTGTGTGTGTGTGTGTGTGATGTGTGCGCGCGCGTGTGTGTGTGTGTGTGTGTGTGTGTGTGAGATAGATATAATGTTGGTCATGTATATGGAAACCTTTTCTAACTCTTCGTTTTCTTATTGAGATGTCTGACGAATAGATAACGTATACTTTTGTTTAGTTCGTATGAGTTTCCTTTACACTGTATTGATTTTAAGCTTATTCTCTGTCTGCCTCCCTTCCGTTTTATCTGATTACTTTTCTGCCTCCAGTCCAGCATTTAGTGTTCTCTCTCATCATCAAAACATGAATCCGCGTCAGGGTCTTTGGAAGAAAAGTGTCTTGGCAATTTTCATGTTTTCTTGTTTGTCAGTAAAGCCCATGGACCGATGCATGTATTCAGGTTATCTATTTTGAATATACATTTATCTATCAATCTATATACATGTCTTTAAAGGCCGAGTATGTGTGTGTGTGTGTGTGTGTGTGTGTGTGTGGGTATGGGTGTGGGTGTGTGTGTGGGTCTGGGTGTGTGGGTCTGGGTGTGTGTGTGTGGGTGTGTGTGTGTGAGTGTGGGTGTGGGTGTGGGTGTGGGTGTGTGTGTGTGTGTGTGTGGGTGTGTGTGTGTGTGTGTGTGTGTGTGTGTGTGTGTGTGTGGGTGTGTTGGTGGGTGAGTCAGGTAAGTCTCCCTGACACAGTTTTATTTCACTTGTAGTTTCCAAGGCCTTGTTGCTTGTTTATTTGACCTTTTTTCTTGATCAGCTTTGTGATGTCTCTATCCCTGACTTTGCGAGTGTCAATGTTTTCATCTGAATTTCTTTTATGTCTTTGTGTGTGTAAGGGTGAGGGATTTCTTGTGTTTGCGTCTGTCTGTCTGTTTGTGGTTTGCAGTTGTCAATTGGCTGATTTTTTAAACCTGGACATGGGCTAACCTAAGACTAACCATGGCTTTAGACAGACATTTCAGTGCTTTAAACATTTGTCCGGGGTATAATATCATTAGACTTGGATGTTGGAGAGGTTAGTGAGTGTCTAGCAATTCCAATCTGAGACTAAATCCCCTGGAAAAATGGTTAAAAAGCTTAAATGTCTGGTCTAAAGACATGGTTAGTCTTAGGTGAGCCCCAGTCCATGTTTAGAAAATCGGCCATATGCCTATACCCATTTGTCTGTATGTCTGTCTGTCCTGTCTGTCTGTCTGTTTCTATATTCATTTCTCTGTATGTCTGTCTGTCTATCTGTCTGTCTCTATATCCATTTCTCTGTATGTCTGTCTGTCTGTCTGTCTGTCTCTATATCCATTTCTCTGTATGTCTGTCTGTCTATCTGTCTGTCTCTATATCCATTTCTCTGTATGTCTGTCTGTCTGTCTCTATATCCATTTCTCTGTCTGTCTGTCTGTCTGTCTCTATATCCATTTCTCTGTCTGTTTGTCTGTCTGTCTCTATATCCATTTCTCTGTATGTCTGTCTGTCTGTCTGTCTCTATATCCATTTCTCTGTATGTTTGTCTGTCTGTCTGATCTTGTCTGTCCTAGTTAATTTTCTGTGTGTTTGTTTTGTCTGTCTGTCTGTTCTATTTTTTTATGTATGTTTTGTCCTTCCTGTCTATCTGTATATTCTGTCTGAGTGTAGGATTCACTGGTTTGTTTTTATCGTTGTCTGTCTGGTTTCTTTTTCTCTCTCTCTCTCTCTCTCTCTCTCTCTCTCTTCTCCTCTCTCTCTCTCTCTCTCTCTCTCTCTCTCTCTCTCTCTCATTGATAGCTATAGCCTGCAAGAAACATTTTCACTTCCCTTTTCAACACGGCAGATGCATTTCCTAACCTGTTATTATTTGTTCCTACATCTGTAATGCCCTGATCCTTTCATCTTTCACTTCGCCCTTTAACTACACCGAGATTCTACTACACCAACTACGTGCTTCTCTTCCCACCAATTAACACGCAATCAAACTGAATTTTCCACAACTCTCTATCCCTTGCCACTATTTTACATCAAACTTCGTAATTACACACCCACCGTTCATCCCTCTCATGTCGCTCACACACATGACGAGAGAAAGTCCCTCTGTCACTCATTACAAACTGCTATACTATATGAACAAGGCTAAAATATAAATCTACATAAGTATGATTAGAAAAAAGGAACTACTATATAGAGAAAGTACGGTTTTACAACTGTTACATAAAAGATAAATGTAGTTTTGAATGATATATGGGAAAAAATGAAATTCAAATAAATCCTGGCACCGTCCAAGCGATATTTTGGGATAAGTTCGTCGTCGGTATGTTGTTGAGGACGTTCCCGCGCTGGATAAACCTCCTCAGCCGACGTCTAGCTGGGTTGGAGTTGATCGGTCTTTTTTATGCCTAAATCAAGACTCATCACATATCAAACTTGTTAGGGAGTTTTGGTCTTTGATACAATCCTTGGACAAAATCACGGTTTTGAATAGTGTTTAAGAATTCCTATGGTTATTTTTATGGTACCGGAGTAAATGTTGTTTTTTGTTTTAGGCACGTTACGTACTATTATTAATTACTGAATCACGGTTGTGTCGCCCCTCACGGTGCCGTGGCTGTGGCAGTGGTTGTGGTGGCTGTAGCAGTGGTATTTGTGGCAGTGGTTCTAGCAGGCGCTGTGGTCTTTGTGGTCTTTGTGGCAGTGGCAGGCCGAGCACTTCTGGCGGGGCGCTGTTGCTGCCGCTGTTGTTGTTGTTGTTGCTGCCACTGGTGACGTTGTTGACGCTGCTGTTGCCACTGCTGACGCTATTGTCGCTGCTGTTCCCGCCGCTGCTGCGCCACCTGCAGACGGGCGGTGATGGAGTCCTTGACGGCCGCCACCTGGGCTGGCAGGCCCCTGATGGTGACGGTCTTGGTGGTGGTGTCGGTGGGGGGCGGCACCGTCACCCTCACGCCGGGGTGTTCCTGCGCCAGCTTTAGGAGCGCCGCGCCCCCAGGACCCACCACGTGGCGCCGCAGGTCCGGGGTAACCTCCACCACCGCCACGCACGCCGCCTGCCTCTGCCGCCGACGCTCGGCAGCCTCGCGAGTCTTTGACTCCATGTCCTGCAGGTGCCGCGTCAGCTCCTTGGCGGCCGCGGACACCTGGCTCTTGAGGCCCTTCAGCACCACCTCCTGCGACAGAGTGTCGTGAGGGGGAGGCACGCGCACTGCCAACGAAGGGTATTGTTGACACAACTTGTCCACCGTCTCGCCGCGCGGGCCGATCACGTGTCGGCGCATGTTTGGGGCACGACAAGGACCGCGTCCACTGTGTCCTCCAGCCATGACTGTCCCACTGCGTCCCGGGGGACGTGTGGGGGAGGGACAGGGGCTCGGCGCTGCCTCCTGCTCTTGGAGGCAGGAGGCGGCGTTGTCTCCTTGCCCTTGACTGTCGTGGCGGTGTTGGCCTCCGGGACTGCGTTGGCCTCCGAAGTGGTGGCCTGCACGGCCTTGGGAGGCTGCTTTTCTACACTGTCCTTGTCAACAGTTTTCTTCTGCTTCTTGCGGCAGACGACTTGCCAGCTGAGGCCGTCGACTTGTTCTTGGTCTTCACGGACACGGCGGCGGCGGCGACGCACCTTCTTGCGCTGCTGGACGGGAGTCCCGGGAAGGTGGTCCCCGTTGTCCATGGTATCCATCAACTCTTGAGGCTCCAGCGCTGCCTCTTGTGGGGCGTCGAGGAGCGGTTCAGGGAGACAAGTGTCCTGAGGCACCACCAGGCAGGGCTCGGGATGAACCTCCGCACTGTGCTCCTGGTGGCGGCTCAAGTCTTCCTCCGGCAGGGCGGGCGATCCCTGCTGCTCCGTCTTGACGTCGAGCACCTCGACGCTTACCACGGCGTCTTTGCGGCTTGTCTTGCCGCAGCCGCAGCACTTCCTGCGGCACAGCTTGGCGAGGGTTCTGAACGCCTTCTTCAGGCCGGCGCAACACCCGCACTGGGCTTCCTTGGCTTCCTTGGTATCTTCAGTAACACGTCGCTCAGTCTTGGGAGTCATGGCCTAGACTTTCTATACCCACCAGTGTGCCTCGCGTTGACGCCTGTCCCCAATAATAAAAATTTCCTACAATCAGTTTGGAGTTAGCAAAATAGCAACAAATCCTTTTTTGGCACACACTCAACTACAACATCATCACTACTAGTGTCTCTAACTCCAAGTTCACCCTGATTGGCTAACCCAGTGTCTGCCTAGCTCCAAGCTGGCCTCAGTTAAGGTCACCGCGCGCCTCGTGCCTCCAACCCGTCAAGGCCTTAGGGTCCCCGCGTTCCAATATCTTCAACTCCAACTCGCGTCAAGCAGCCTCTCAACGACACATGCCATCACATCATCAGCAGCACTACACATTATTGCCCTTCTATTCATGCCTCACTGAACGAATAATGCTCTCTAGTGCATACTGACAATATTCCCCCAGTGTCTTTCTCTCTCTCTCTCTCTCTCTCTCTCTCTCTCTCTCTCTCACCAATTTGTCTCTAATGATGGATTTTTCTGCCTTAATTATATATTTTTCCAAACTTTCCCGCAATAAACCTTTCAAGAGCTCGTGTATCGCCTTTCCTTCTTAACTTAATGGACTTGAGAGCTTTTGTTCATACCATTTAATTATCTTCTGGCCTTTCTTTCCCCTGAGTCACCTACAGATATTATAATAGGCATTAATTCATCTGTGGTAAATTTCTCTTTATTGCATCAGCCCAACACCCTCCCCCCAAAATAGATATAAGTAGGAAAAGGCAAGGCTTAATCTAACTTTAATAGTTTTTTACCTTGTGTCTTATCCAGTTTTTCTCCTTTTCTTATATTTTTTTCTCCTTTCTCACAATCTCTCTCTCTCTCTCTCTCTCTCTCTCTCATCTCTCTCTCTCCTCTCTCTCTCTCTCTCTCTCTCTCTCTCTCTCTCTCTCTCTCCTCTCTCTCTCTCTCTCTCTCTCTCTCCTTCTCTCTCTCCTCCTTCTTCTCTCTCTCTTTCTTTCTGTTCTGTCTCTCTCTCTTCTCTTTCTTTCTTCTTCTCTCTCTCTCTCTCTCTCTCTCTCTCTCTCTCTCTCTCTCTCTCTCTCTCTCTCTCTCTCTCTCTCTCTCTCTCTCTCTCTCTCTCTCTCTCTCTCTCTCTCTCTCTCTCTCATTTCCTCTCTCTCTCTCTCATTCCCTCCCCCCCTGATAGTAGTAATTCTTCAGGCGTCCAGTAATCAAACCTTAATCCGAGTCACAACAGTGTGATACAACTCTCCTCTGCCTTAAGGTGCCTGTTACTCTGACTGTTTATCTTTCCAGGTGTTAATTAAACTGTCAGTCTGCTTGTCCGTCTGTCTAATGGCCTGTCTCACCCTGTCACGGTACGGCATGTCATTAACTATCCCATGTGTCTGTCTGTAAAGGGTAAATGAGTGTCTGTCTTATAGAAAGCCGTCTACTGTTTGTCCATCTCTCTGTCTGAATGTCGTGTTTGTGTTTCTAGATATCAGTTTATTGGGTTGAGAAGGTCCATTGTTTCCTACTCTTCTCTCTCTCTCTCTCTCTCTCTCTCTCTCTCTCTCTCTCTCTCTCTCTCTCTCTCTCTCTCTCTCTCTCTCTCTGCCCGTCAGGGTGGCAAGGTTGGTAGAGACGTGAGTTCCCAATGTGCAGCGTCCCTGTGCATTCGGTCAGCGGTTCGAGTCCGCCTAGTTCATGCTGACGTGGCGGCGCTTTGTATAGTCAATAACCTTGTAGTTGGTACTTGCAAAGTGTCTAGATAGGATGAAAATCTTATCTTATCTTATCTCTCTCTCTCTCTCTCTCTCTCTCTCTCTCTCTCTCTCTCTCTTCTCTCTCTCTCTCTCTCTCTCTCTCTCTCTCTCTCTCTCTCTCTCTCTCTCTCTCTCTCTCTCTCTCTCTCTCTCTCGATTCAGGGGAAGCAATAGAAGGTGAAGCAATAGAAGGTGAAGCTACCTGGCCAGAAACACAGGTGATCTCAAGACGTCTTCAGTGGCTTAATGGAGCTTAATTACGTGCTCTCTCAAAGGCCAGCCAGGGAGTTAGTTACCTCATACCTTCCCTCAAGAGCTCCCAAGACGCTTCATCAGACCTCTCTTCCGCCTCTTTGCCTTGTTAATCCTCCTGCTACTTCCCTGATTCTCCTCCTAGCAGTGTCATTTTTGTCTGCATTCTCTTCCTTGTTTTAATCTTTTTCATTTCCGCTAGCATTCAAATCCTCATTACAGTCTGCTTTCTCCTCCTTCTCCTCTTCTTCCTCCTCCTCCTCCTCCTCCTCCTCCTCCTCCTCTCCTCCTCCTCCTCCTCCTCCTCCTCCTCCTTCTGTTTGTGTTTCCTTTGTATTCCTTTGTATTCCTTTGTATTCCTCCTTCACGCAAATTAATACTTGCTCTTATTTACACACCACCAATCCAACCACTCGACGCTGATGACATATTAAATTGTACCGACATGTAGCGGATATTAGTAGCGAATTAACAGTATTAAATATTGTGATTTCAATTTACCAGTATCTTAATTGAACGAGACATTAATTTCACATTCATGTCAAGAACTTTATAATAATTTACAAGACTGTGCTTTTATTCAGCACTAACGAGAGGGTTTAACATAGACGATATTTTTTTGTTAACTCGCGACATATTAGTTAACAGCGCTGTCATTGGTTCGAATTGACTTCATGTGATCATTACATTGCAACTTGTATAAATAAAACTATGATTACTGTTATAAATGTTAGCAAATGAAAGTAATAGATTATTGTTTGGTAGACTTTAATAGACTCATTCTTCTATGTTTTTACTTCTATCATTAAAACTAAGATGACTATTATAAATGTTAGCCAAGGAAAGCTGATGATTAACGTCTGGTAGACTTTAATACACTCAGGTCACTTCTCGCTACATAACCTGGAAAGCATTGCAAATAAACGGTAACATTAATGTGTCCTGGAATACATTAATGGGAATTTTCAATCAAGCTGAGTAATAATGTGACACTTTCCGAGGCAGACGTTCAGGTGAGAATACTAAGTCAAGGTGTTTCACTAATCACATTAGGAACAAACTTGCCTTCGAGACACGCGCATGCATTAGTACGTAACATGACGCAGAGTTGGAGAGTAATATATAATAGATTAAGTAAATATTCCCTGTATATAATATTGTATATTTTGTATGTTATAATCTTACGTATATCTCTTTTTATGTATAAGCTTTTAGAATAGTTTCACATACAGCGTTTAACTTTAAGCATTATTGTAATTTTTGTTTAAATATATAAAAGAAAAAAAAAAAAAAAGTTTCGACAATTGCTCTATTTCGATGCTCGCTCTTTAACTCCTTCCTTCCTTCCTTCCTCTTCCTTCCTTCCTTCCTTCCTTCCTTCCTTCCTTCCTTCCTTCCTTCCTTCCTTCCTTCCTTCCTTCCTTCCTTCCTTCCTTCTCCTTCTTCCTTATCTCCAGGCTGCATCAGGCGACCCAGTGGAGGGTGAGGCGAGGTTCATTGGGTCAGTGTGTTGGGTAGTCAGGCAAAGAGGGCGTTGTTGCCTGCCTGCCCCCCCCCCCCTTCCTTCCTGTCCTGTCTCCCCCCAGCCACGTGCATGTCATATTAGGGAACTTAAAGCACGGACATGGGCGAGGCAGGGCGCGCCTCCCCCTCATATGCCAGTAAATGGGCGGGGTGGGCGTGGGGAAAGTTAGTTCAGAAATGATAAAGTAAACTCATTTTCACGTGTTAGGAGATTCGTTTTTATCCGCATCACTTTTTTGTTTTTTGTTTGTTTTGAAATGAAATGATAAAGTAAACTAATTTTCACGTGTTTGGAGATTCGTTTTTATCCGCGTCACTATTTTTTGTGCCATTTTTTGTTTTGGTTTAGTTGCAAATTATGTTTACGAAAAGTTTTGTCGTGTAGTAGTAGTCACTGGAAATTCCAAGGAAAATATAAGTTTATATTTGCATACTCTTGCCTCCTTTCATTCCTCATTAGCGAAGCATTACATCAAGAATTTAAGCAGGACGCAGGGCTTTTGGCAACATTCACGTGTACATGTGGTTTAGTTTGCCTCCAGGATAAGCAGGAATTTTTTATAGTCAGTATTTTTTCCCTTACAGATAATGAAGGCAATCCAAGGACGGGCCAGGGCGGCGGCAGCTGACGGCGTGAGTACACGACACGGGTTCCCTCGGGCGTGAGTACAGGTTTTACCCTCGAGTGCCCAAACTTACACAACATTCGCCAGGTCTCGTGGATTTTTATTTATTTATCTATTTTTTTTTTTACATCACAAAGGACTGGCTAAGGGCAAAAACAAAAGAGGTAACAAAAAAAAAGACCGCTGTCCCTCCGCGCCACACTAACACACAGTGGAATGCTACAAGTTTAATAATAATAGTATAATTTATGGTTAGATTTCTTTCTTTGTAGACGTTCAACACATTTTCTTCACACATAATATTTTGGCGTGAAGTTGTTTTCTAGTAGTACAGAATCATGTTTTTCCACGCCATTCTAGGCTGTTATCAACACTGCCAATGTCTCTTTCACTTACATGCAACTAAAAGACTTTACACATGACATGAAACATACGCGTAGCTTTCCGCTCCTCGCTGCGCCGTGTATTGGTTAAACTTTTTGGTATCTTACGTAGTAGCCTACATTCAACGGTCTGTATCAGTGTTTCTTAACCTCTTAGCCACCACGGGCCCTTTAGTAGTGGGTCCTTGCCTCCATGCCCCCCCCCCCCTTTCATTTCTTCAACCAAGATATTTACAAATATTCCTGAATCAGAAAGAAAAACTGAAAAAATGCGTGTTTTTACCACTTATTGTGTACATAAATGTTCATTAATACCTTGCATTTACCCAGCTCCTCCTCATTTCTCGTTCCTCGGACCCTCACAGTAATGAAAATAATAAAAATAATAATAGTAATAATAATAAACAAATAATATTGCAGAAAGTCTACCGAGTTAGTGAAACGCGGCAAGATGTTACCGCAGAGTTTCTCAGCCACACTTTCTTCTCTGTAGTGACGTTCTTCGATCTTCGCTCACCCTCGCGAGCGAGCTCGATGTTCAAGCGAAGACCGAGCTTCAAGTTAAATACTTGACAGTTCTTCCTTTATCTCTCTTGGATCACGCCCCCCCTAGGTAATTACCTAAGCCCCCTTAAGGGAGCGCGCCCCCCAGGTTAAGAACCGCTGCTCTATATAGTAACCCTCCGCCACTTGTCACATCACCAACGTGTGCTTTCATGGCCGTGTGAAGGGACAGTGTGGCTTGTGTGATGGTGATGCCTTGTGTACCAGGACGCACTGCCTCCTCCACCTACTGCTGCTGTTGTGGTGGTGGTGGAGGGAGCCAATCTATTAGGTTTTGTTGTTGTATTAGTATTAGTATTAGTATTAGTAGTAGTAGTAGTAGTAGTAGTAGTAGCAGTACTATATATGTGTATAAGTAATTTACATGTTGTATTTATATGTAGGTCACGTACTGTATTGTATTATATTTAGTGTTATACCTACATACTTATCAATGTTTAGATAACAATGGGCATGATATCAGGTTAAAGGTGTGGTCGATTGATCACGGAACACCAGATAAGTGGCAGCATAAGTTTTTGAAGTCTACCATCCAGACTCGTTTTCTATGGAATGTATTCTTGACTATTTTCTATGTCTATATGGGTAACTATGGTAGATTAGGGCAGCCTTTTTGAGCTTGTGATATTCTAGTAGGCTAGTAGCTATTTGAATGTCACTGAAATATAGTTTTGATTTCATCTGTAGATATAATCAAGGTGCAACAAAATTATTGTCTAGTATATTCTGAAGTTATTTGTCTCTTTTTGAAGGAAAACTTAAGACTTACGAATTTATTTTGTAATTGTTACGGTTGTTTATGTTAACAGTACATTGTTTTGGTTGGGGGGAAGGAGGGGAGGATATCGTGATCGGCGTATCGTTAACTAGCTCTCCTTGCCTCTGTTGTGTGATACTAGCAGAAGTTACTCGTAATAAGTATGATGCTCTGAAAGACAATCCGAATGACTTTGTACACGTAACACCGTGTTTATAATCTCTCTCTCTCTCTCTCTCTCTCTCTCTCTCTCTCTCTCTCTCTCTCTCTCTCTCTCTCTCTCTCTCTCTCTCTCTCTCTCTCTCTCTCTCTCTTCGTACACTCCCATGTAAGCAGAGCTGGGCAGTATTTAAATACAATTGTATTTAAATTCGTATTTAAATACATTTGTGTATTTAGAAATGTATTTATAAATACATTGGTTGTCATGTATTTCAATACAGTATTTAAATAATTTGATGAGTATTTAAATACATTGTATTTAAATACATTTATTATAAATTTTTTAATACTTTTTGATCAGTAAATTTGGCCATAAATTAACCCGCCCCACTATCTGGCAACCCTGATGTTACAATGAACCAGGGTTTCCACTGGCAAGGAAATGTCCTGGTTGCAAGGATATTTAGGCCTGAGAAGGAAATTTCTAAGGAAACCCAAAATCTAAGGAAATCCTAAGGAAATTCATTTTTTTCGGACATGTTAAAATTTGTGTGCATATAAAATGATGTATTTAGTATTTCGTATTTAAATACATTCGTAAAATATATTTAGTATTTAAATACATTTCTCCCATGTATTTTGTATTTAGTATTTAAATACATTCAATGTATGTAGTGCCCAGCTCTGCATGTGAGAGAGATTGATAACCTCCCAGGGATGACCTCAGTGGCGTAGTCAGGTATCTATCACTAGGGGGGCACAGCTAAGTAGAGGGGGGCACATAGGCAAACGGAGCGCAGATGCATTCTGATGCCCCAATTGCTAGTGGGGGGGCCACCGGATTTGCATGGGGGGGCACATGCCCCCCTCCGTAGTTACGTCACTGCACACACACACACACACACACACACACACACACAGGGAGGGTACTCCGTAGTGTAAGGGAAGCACGCTCGGTTCACAACAGAGAAGTCCCGGGTTCGATCCCCGGGCGGAGCGGAAACAGATGGGCTGTTTCCTTAAAAAACCCAAGCCCTTGTCCACCCAGCAGTGAATGAGTACCGGGTGTTAGCCGGGGTTTGTGACCTGCTCTCCGGGGTGCTGGCTTCGGCCAAAATTAAGCACTAAGGATGAATGATAAAAATGTTGATATGGAGACGGGGCCATACGAGCTTTGCTCAGGCCCTGTAAAATACAACTAGATGAATACAACTACATGAATACACACACACACACACACACACACACACACACACACACACACACAGAAACGCACCAACACAAAAAATTAAATCAAACTCCCGACTCGGGAGTTTGATTTAATCTTATTTTTCTATTTCCAAAATAAAGAACATTAACAAATTGAACATGATATATATATATTTTTTTTTTTTTCCTCTCTCTCTCTCTCTCTCTCTCCTCTCTCTCTCTCTCTCTCTCTCTCTCTCTCTCTCTCTCTCTCTCTTTTTCATACATCTCAGAGACACTTAGAAACAATTGAAGCAGTTAATTAGTGAAGTGATTCTGATCATAATTATTACAACAAACAAGGTAAACATATATCTGGCACGTTTACTGGCTTCAAATAGAACCTTAAATATCACGATAGACACAAGTTAAGCAAGTCACAGTACAAGAATCAAGGAGAATACTAATAAATGAAACTAATAAAAGTGTCGAGGCTTTGCGAGTCGTTTGGTACTTGCCTCGTGAACTTCAGCGGAGGGAGGCGGAGGCTGGAGGCTTGGCGGCGGCAGTGGTGGCGACGACGGTGTGCAGGACGAGCGGTCTGCCGTTTACTCTTATTTGTTTGTTGTGTAACGCATTAAAGGATTCGCGTATCAAACTAGTATTACCGTTTGTGTTGTGGTGTGCTAAGGTACCATGGCTGCCTGCAAGCTTCGGGCAGGCCGGGTGAAGGCAGGAAGCAGGCCGGAAGCAAGGTGCAGGAGGCCCACTGAGCTGTTTGCCGTGAGTAGCCAGCCATCTTGTGTGTCGTCATGTTTTCCTTGTGATATTTCTTTCATTCATCGTGTGTTTAGGACTGAGTGAGGTTATTTATGTTTATTCACGGCACTTTGTACGGTATATGGAGAACCACGATATGATGATGGAAAGGCTGAGGTTACTGAGTGACTTTCTTGATGCCATAACCCCTCTTCTCTCGTTTCTTGAGGCTTAACCCCCCAATCCTCCCCTCATCCCCCTCTCCCCTTCCCTCCTCGATGACGGCGTCTCTTACTTACAGTTTGAGATATTTAGGCTGTATAAAATAAAAAACCCACCTATGAATATGACTCAGTAAATAGGAAGTTAACTCATATATGCCTGACTTTCTATATACTGTATAGTCCAGCCATAAACTTATTCATTAAAGAAAATGTTGCAATAGGAAACTAATTTGGTTTGGTTGGCTGGCTATGAAGTGGACTTACTTATCACAAAAAGAAAGTGAAGGATTTGAGATGTGGCGTATAACTGCAACCACCAACCCTTCGCGTTAGTAACAAGAATTCTGACGCTTAATTAACGAGTAATTATCCCGTAGTGTAGCTACCTGTAACAAGGCGTCACGACGAGGCACGACCAGTGGGGGAACAAAGGGTGTAAAAATGGGGGGGCACCACTCTTAAATGGGGGGGCACGTGCCCTCCCAGGCCCCCCCGCAGTTCCGCCACTGGATGACCTCAACATTTCCTGAAAGTTTGGTTGAAATTAAGACAGAGATGGCGGAGCCTTGGCTTAGACCGCCATGCAGTGAATTATAGAAAGCAACTTTTAAAGAGACTTTTATGCGATATTATTATGTTATTATTATTATTATTGTTTTTAATGTTAATATTATTATTATAATTATTATCATTATCATTATTATTTTTGTTCTTGTTATTATTGACTATCATTGTCATGTTTATTTTTATTGTTATTACTAATATTGTTCAGCGAGCGAAGCGACCTGAACAATATTAGTAATAACAATAAAAGTAAATAAGTAATAAGTAATAAAAGTAATAACAAAATAACCATTTCTATCATTATCATATCATTATCATTATTACTACCAGAATTTACCCGTAATAAGACGTATGATGCTTAAAAAGACAATCGGAATGGCCTTGTACACATAATACCGTATTATAAAACTCTCTCTCTCTCTCTCTCTCTCTCTCTGAGTTTTGTTGAAATTAGGACAGAAAAAGCGGAACCTTAGCTTAGCAGTTTACCAATAATAGTGTACTAGATTATGCAGGAAATGCGTAGGGTATAAAAACTCGAGTGTGAAAAATTCTATATATAATACACGAAGATATATTACAGTAATCATATAATATATATCACAATATACAGAAAAACACACCACCTGTGTTTTTTGTGGCACAGCACTAGACCATTTTCCCACCACACACACACACACACACACACACACACACACACACACACACACACACATACCTTTCTCTCGTCTCTCATTTGTCACTGGGTATTAATCACCAATCACAACCTTGAGTCATGTTCTCTACTAATCCCAACTCCTCCTCCTCCTCCTCCTCCTCCTCCTCCTCCTTGATAACCTTCATGACAGGTAACATTTCTCAGGTGACTTATTGACCTGACACATGATGTAACGAAGAAATATAGATGCTTAAGACATCTATACTTTTTTTTCTCAGTTTTAGTTTTTCCTTATCGTGTGAATCTTAATGGGATTTGTCAGTGATGGAGGTTTTTCTGTGAGTCTGAACATTGATAAAGTTTGCATTGGGTTTGTAGAAGGATTGTGCAAATTTTCCACGCCAACACTTAAGATACATGTAGTTGGTCGAGGAATTTGAGGGAAATTAAAAGAAACCTTATTGAAGGGTGCTTGTTATGAGAGAGAGAGAGAGAGAGAGAGAGAGAGAGAGAGAGAGAGAGAGAGAGAGAGAGAGAGAGAGAGAGAGAGAGAGAGAGAGAGAGAGAGAGAGAGAGAGAGAGAGAGAGAGAGAGAGAGAGAGAGAGAGACCTAAGCTGCACTTTCCTTCTTGCCTTGCTCCTCACACAAGAAAAAGAAAAACAACTCCATCACTGTCAGGAATCAAGTATGGTTTGTTTTTTGTTTTACACTGAGTTCGATCACTGTCTTTGAACTGCTTTGGGAAGACACGCATGGCAGGGACGGATAGGTAATGCTTTGGCACCGAAGGATGTCCCCAGGAGTCCTTGTCTCCCAAACCCTTGATATGGCATCGCTCACTTGGCACTCAGACTTGGCAAAGACAGGACACGGTGGCACTGCTTGTTGCCCCCGATGAATGGCTCCTCCTCCTCCTCCTCGTTTTCCTCCTCTTCCTACTATTACTATTTTTTTCTATCCTCTCCTCCTCCTCCTACTTCTGCTCCTACTGCTTTTTTCTTCTTTTTGTTTCCCCTCCTCCTGCTCCTATTCCCTCCTCCTCCTCCTCCTTCTCCATTTAGACACTATATACAGAGATATGACGCCGGAGAGACGCTGCCGGCGCGAAGAAGTAAACGTTAGCAGGACGAAGATTGTTGGGTATGATGAGAAAACTGTTTATGGGTCTTGGACTTGTTCCACGCCGAGGGGTGTTTCCCCGGCCGCTTGCAGGTCTTGGTCTTCGCCTCGGAGGCCTCGTCAGATTGGTCATTCTCCGAGGGCTCCGTGGTACCAAGGAGTTGTTCCATATACTCGGCGATCTCTGAGGATCCAATGCGAGCCCCAACAGAGCCGCCGCTCATGGGCTCGTCGTGCTCGTAGGCAGGGTTGAAAGCCGCGTAGGTGTTCAGCTCCGCGACCGTGTGGTGGAGCGGCTCGTCTCCCCTCGAGGACATGCCCGCCATCCTGTCTGACGGAAGCGCGCAAAGGGTGTCCTGCTCCCGCTCGGCGCTACCCACACCGGAGACACCTTTGAGGTCATAGTAGCTCCTGTTCTGTGAGGAGGAGGGCATAGGGCCGCTGAGGTCTCCCAGCTTGTTGGCGCCGTTGTTCCTGGAGGGAGAGTAGCCAGAGTAGTGAGAGTCTGTCATGGAGCGGCCGTCACCTTCGTCTCGCCGACTGAGCTCAGAGACGATGTTCGATTGGGGCAACCCCGCGGAAGTCTCTAAGCCAACGCCCATGGTGGGCACTTGTGGGTGGGCGGACACCCAAGGCTTGGGACCAAACCTTTTAGGCGGGATAGGCGGCGGCTTTGGTTTGAAATCAGGCTTTGGAGGAAGTGCCAACTGATTGTCTTCAGCAAGGGATAGCTTGTCGAAGTTGCCGAAACTGTCTTCCGAGGCTGACTTGCTCTCGGTATCGGCGTGGTCCCCGGCAACGATGGGCTGCGCGGCGGACATAAGCAGCTTGGAGAGCGGCGGGGCGAGGCCAAGGCCCAGATTCCTTTCGTGGTAAACTTCACTGATAGGCATTTCCCTGTTCAGGCGAGACATCTGAGTGGCGATGATGTGGTCCTGGATGCTCTTGTGGCCCATGTGGCTCATCTTCATGGACATCTCGTCGCCTGAGCGGTAGTTGTAGAGTGAGTCGTTCTCGTGGATCGTCGCCGCGTGGTTGGTTCGTGGACGCAGCAGCTTACCAATGGAAGAGTCGAGCTGTACTTCCGGCATCTTCCTGACGGGTACCGCCGGGCGAACCTCGACGGCCTCGGCTGCGGGGGTGGGCAACAAGGTGGCGGTAGAAGTGGACGCTTGACTCTCTGCTGCCTCGACGGACAATTCTCGTTCACTGCTGCGGTCACGGCGACCACGTGCCCCGCCAAGACTGGGGCGACCCACCTCTGTGCGGACGCTGAGGCGGTCCAACGTGTCCATGGTGGATCCCTTGCTGAGCCTCAAGGTGGCGGCGCTGCCCACTGTAGTGTACACGCTGCGCACTGTGCCCGTCCGTCGCGGCCCGAAGTCTGAGTCTGAACTTTGTGACTCAAACCCGGAGGATGCTTGGGAGTTGCTCTTATTGATGGTGACATATTGAGGTCGCATGAACCCGGCACTTACATCACTGACTCTGCTGTGCGTGGGAACCGGAGCTTTAGGAGGGATGACGGGCTTGGCCAGCGGCTGGCGGCGCACCGTGGCCTGGCCGCTTTCCCAGTCCGTCATGCTGCTGGTGCTGCTCGAGCTGTCAGGGCGCTTGCCGCCGCCGTCACTCGCCGGGGACGCCGAAGTGTACATAGAACGGATCTTGTTTTGGTGGGCCAGTGTGAGAGAGAGGCGGGGGGAGGGCTGGGGCGATCCAGTGTCGCTGGGAGGCCCGTGAGCGTTACGGAAAGCTTGAGAATACTTGGCCACGGGATCGACGGGTGAAGGAGTAAAAGCGGCGTCGCTCTCCCGCCCCTTCTGTTCACTGGTAGACGCCCGCGCCCCGTCAGGCTCGCCACGATTCCTGACGTAGCTGGAAAAGGCGCCGCGACCCAACAGTAGAGGAGCGGGGCGATGAGGCAGGAGGGGCTGTGAAGGAGGCGGTGGTGGTGGTGGTGCAGCCACAGACTCATCCTCGTCATCCGAGCTGACGAGGGACTCGAGGCTGCTGCTTGAGTCCACACTCAGACTTTTAGGCGCGTCTTGGGTGTCTGAAATATTCCCACATGTGACTTAAAAAGGAACGCTATAATATTACTGATGATCAAAAGGTGACAGTCCAACCAACTATATCAGGAACAGAAGCTTTATGAAGAACTACATGTAATGAAGAGTACACTCACAGTGGTGCGTAAGACTCTTTTGTCTTGCAGTCAACTTACCGAAGAGCGCCAGGAGGGCCTGGTGTGCGAACTGGATGTTGCGCTTGTTGGCCTGCTTGCCCGTGCGCAGCGTCACCTCGTCGCGCCCCACCTCCATCAGGTCGAAGCCTGTGGGGGAGCAAGAATCAATGTTATTTTAAGAACGCTTGTTTTACCTCACGTCTCGGTTCCTTCTAATGTCGAGGAACACTATAAGTTAACTATCAAAGATAACTATAACTATCAAAGATCCAAGTTTGAAATAATTGGAAGGATAAAAACATTGACCTTCGTAAAGATCCAAATGTATATTGATCCAGACCACCAAACTGTTATATCTTTAAGAACTTTGATATTTAATTTTAATTTCATATACCATTACTTTCCTTTTTTCCATCTGTTATCACATCCTTCCTTAATTAGCTATATATATTCCACACGTAGTAATAACATTTTGTTTTGTACTAACTTAGCTTTTTTTCATAAAGCCTAACATGAATTCTATCTATATCTTTCATAACATCCCGTTTCTTTTACATTTTGTTTCCTTCTATTTCTCTGATAACGCTGCACTTGCCGTTTTTTTCTATATTCATACAACCACATCTACTAAAGGCATCCCTTCCTATAAACTCCAATGCAGCCTTCGCTCCTCTCACCCAAAGTAACTGATACCTGGTATTATGAACTGGTATTAGATGCTTAGCTCTCACCCTCCTCTCCCCTCACCCTTTCTCCTCTTACCCGCCTCTCCTCTCACCCACCTTTTCTCTCACCCTCCTCTCCTCTCACCCTCCTCTCTAACCCTCCCTCTCTCACCCTCCCTCCCTCACCCGTCACTCACCCAGGGAAGCCAACAGTTCGTGGCAGCCGTTCACCCGCCACAGCTTGACATGGACAGGCACTTCGATGGATTCACTCTCCAGGTCCTTTACGGTGAACTGGGTGATCACGCAGCGCATCACCGAGATCACGTCCTCAGCGTATTCAGGCGAGTCCAGCAGCTTGGAGACCGCCTGCAGCGACGTCTGTGAGAGTCCTGTTGGAAGAGGGTGATGTTCAAAGAAAGAGTAATAATGTGGAAATTATAAGAACATAATAACATAAGAAAATAAGGAAGCTATAAGAGGCCGCGAGACCTACACGTTATAGTTCCTGTAGACCTACACGTGGTAGTTCCTGTGAAATTATGTGGGGATGTGTGTAAGAAGAACGTGACACTAAAGAATATAAGTTATCGCATACACCACATCATATTATCCGTGGTACAGAATTACGAGAACATTTCACTATTACAAAATTTAATGTGGGGACTACTTTTGATAATGTTCATGCGCTCCAGTGTATTAGGATAGCCTCGGCACTCACCTAGCAGGGCCTGTAATGAGGCGGAACACTGGGTGAGCCTCTCGCCGGGATCACTTTGCGGGAAGAACACGCTGCTGGGGATGCCGTTGGCCGCTGGTTCGAACCTGAAGCCCACGCTCATCAGCAGGTCTTTCCAGCCCAGCACGTTGCCCACCTTGTTCTCGATGGACTTCTGTGTGGTGTACATGGCGTTGCGGTGCCCTCGGTGGATCCGCTGCAGGGATTTCTCCACCTGAAAGAACAGAAAAGTGTCACCAAACCTCAGAGCACATCGCCGTCAAGCCACGAACTCGACGCCATAGTATTTGATTAAAGAAATTGTGGATTCCTTCATGAAAAGTTGCAGAAAAGCATAAATTTTGGAAAAATGTTTAGCAAATGATTATTTCGGTAAATAATTTTTTTTACCCGCTGTAGACCATTACTAACAATTATTATGTAACCATGAAACTCCTTTGAAGGTGTCAGTTGTGAATTGTGGTTACTGTCTGTGAGTCTACAAAACGTGTCAAGAACTTTGTGTGTGGTTGAAGGTGATGATGTGTGTGACTCACCAGGTGGAGATTCACCCTGAGGGCGTCCCTGCATTTGTCCGGTGTCTTCAGCAGCTCACACAGCGCCTGCCCCATCAGCGCCACCTGCAGGACAGATAGATAATGCAATGAGGAATATTAGACCAAACTTTAGTATGTGGAAAGTTAACTCATTTCCTTCAGTCTTCAGACCTTGACTGCCGTTCTTGTTGCCTCTCGGGATTACAAGTAAGCGTATGTTTTCTCAGAACTCAAGGATGTAAGATGATTCGTTTATTGTCAAACTCCTTAGAACATAACTCTTTGAACTTCCTATTCTTATGGAGTCATAATGATGGTAAAGAGATCTTAATGTGAAGCTCACCTTGTTGGAGAGCTTGACGTCAGCGCCAATGAGCAGGAAGCCAGCCCAGTTGGCGGGGTGGGCGAAGTGCTTGGTGGTCTGCACGGTTTGCTGAGCCTCTGACAGCGCGCGGCTGACTCGTGCGCCCTGCAGGGGGAGAAGTGGTTATGAGTGATTCAGGGCAGACTCAGAAAAATGTATTAGCTTAACTTACACGTGGAAATAAATGTGATTCATGTCTATGGAATTCTACTAAAGATAATTTGTCTTGAATCAGGATGCTTTCAATAAGCGAGTTACTGCCAGCCATTATATTTGCAAATTTACCTGCATCAACGAAGAATAGAATGTTCTAAATAGGATTTTCACAGCGGTGTCCGGGACGGGCCAGAGAGACACAAGGACACACTGGGCTCCTGCAGCCAGCAGCGCCCGCGTGAGGCCCACCACACCGTCGCTGTTTGCCCGTCCGTGGTGGTCCCGCGTGTGGCAGGACGACACCACCACCAGCTTGGCCCGGAGCTTCAGGTTCAGTATGTCAGCTGCTGTCAATAGAAATTCTGAGAGCGCCGGAAGGTCGATTGTGGAGCCGATTTCTGAACCCTCATCATCTAGGTGCTCGTGGATGGCCTCGGGCTGGGAGGAATGGGACAGCCGCTTAGAGGCCCGTGACTCAACGAACTCCCCAGGCGAGAGGATGATAGCAGACAGCTTCCACGACACGTGTGATGCCAAGTGGATGCACTCCACCTGACTGATCAGCCTCAGGATGGCCTCCTTGTTGGCACAGGAGCCCGTCAGCGCCTTGGTCTGCAGCATCTCAGCCACGATGGATGCCTCCTGCTCGGCGTAGGGAATGTCCCCCCAACCCCACTGCTCCGTCACGGTGCTCGGCAGCTTGGGGTTGCCAATCACCAGCGCCGTGGTCTGCTCGCCGCTGGGCTTGGAGTTCTTGGAGCGTTGGCTCACTTTGAGGGCACTGATGGAGGGCACCACTAACAGGGAGTACCGCTCACACAGGTAGTCGTTGGAGTTGGTGCCCTTGAGGACAGGGAAGGGCACGAGGTAGAGGTCCCCCTCCAGCACGAGCATCAGTTCCCGCGACACGCCAGCCTCGGGCAGGTGGTCCTCCATGGGTGCAATAAGCAGTTCATACAGGGAACGAAGACAGGAGGGGCCCTGCCAGGTGACCTTACGGGAGCGAGTAGAACCTGGCCGTGAGGCAGGACCGGAGGCGATGGAGCCGCTGACTGAGCCCAGCGAGAACAATGACGACAGCGAGTAGTTGGACGAGTTGAAGAGGTGGTTCCTATTGACCATCCTTAGAAAGCCTGTCCTGTCAGCCTCGTGGTTCAGCTTATCGCCCAACTCTTCTAGGTGAGCGTTCCACATATCACCGGCTTCACTTTCCGTCTCGCTGGCAATGCCGCCGCGGGTCACTCCTGCGCCACATTCCACGCCGAGGGCGTCCCGCACAGACTGGATATAGTGCTCCAGCAGCGAGCCTGAAGTGCCTGTGGAGTCTTCCTCGCAGTCACCCTCGCGCTCGGCCTCCACCTCGCTCACACTCACCTCATGGAACTTGACGACACCTGAGGATAGAATTTACTGTTAGACATGTCACCTGTTGGGGCAATGAAGTGGAGCAGTGATGCAGTTTCCTACTTAATGCTTGACAATCTTAGCGTCACGTCAAATACCCTAGATAGTCCACCTCCTAGTTGACTCTTGAGTTAATGTAGCAGAAATTATATGTAAATATGGCCCCGTCCCCCCTCTTACCCTTGTTAGGCACGATGAGCCAGCTGTACAGGTAGCCGGCGGCGATGCTGTAGTATAGCACCGACGCTTTCTGCCGGTTAACGATGTCGACAATCTGATCCACCGTGCTGGGCGTCGAGTCCTCGATCCTGGAGGCGCGGTGGGCCGTGGAAGCGCCCTGACGTTCAAGCAACAGATCGACGAAGGCCCTGGTTCTTCCCCGCTCGGCCACTAGCAGCGCCTCCTCGTTGCGTCCGAGCCCCACCAGCACCCGCTGCAGCGCCTGATAGGAGGCCGTCTGCAGGTCGAACAGGGACAGCCGGTAGTCCTGTGAGCCGCGCGCGTCTCTCCTGATGGCGTCCAGTAGGTGGGCGGCACGGTCGAGGTGGGTGTGCGCGGCCTCCAGGTCCCCGTGGCCCCATAGTGCCATGCCCAGGCGGTGACGAATTTTGGCCTCGTCCTCGCGGCGGCCCAGCTGCTCGGCGATCTGGAGTCCCTGTTGCAGGTACGCCACCGCCTGTGTGGTGTTGCCGAGGGCGTGGTGGACGCGGCCCAGCGAGGCGTACGCCAGAGTCTTGGCCACCTGCGGCACAACCAGGCCATTACCACGTGACATAGGTACATGTTTGCTCATAGTACATGAAGTACTGAGGCTTCCTTCCACAAATAGATGTCTACACACATTCCATATTCCAAGAATTTATTTTGACATTACATATTTTTTTTTGCTTTCATAAAAATCTAAACAAAAACACAGAACATCTGCCATCCATACCTTGTCGTTCATCTGCGCGGCAATGCTGAGGTGCTGCTCGCCGTGGGTCACCGCCTGCTCAAAATTCCCCAAAGACTCGTATGCCAGACTTATGTTGCCGTGCGCGCGCCCTTGCGCGGCCGGGTTGGTCAGCTCCTCGGCGATGCGCAGGTCCAGCTCGTGGAAGCGCAGGGCGGTGGCGTACTCGCACATCTGCTGATACACGGTGCCCAGGCCGCACGCCGCCTCCGCCTCGCACAGCTTGTCGCCCAGCTCCCTGTGGTACAAGATATTCATTTAATCATGTAGCTGAGTCGTGCGCGCTCACGATCATCATATCCCACCCACATAACATACGTTGTCCCCTTCCCGGCCCTGGCAGTGCGTCCTGCTACTGAAGGGACGCGCGCACACTCACCGTGCTATTTGGTGTTGGTGTTCCATGCAGGAGATGGCCTGCTCGAAATTGCCGAGGAGGGAGTGGATGTGACCCAGCTCCCCATAGGCCGACCCCTTGGCCGCAGGGATATTGAGTTCGTGTGAGACGACGAGCCGCTTCTCATAGCACACTAGTGACTGCTGCAAGTTCCCGATGCAGCGGTGAGAGCTGCCCAGGCCTCGATAGGCGCGCTCCTGGTCCCTCGGGCTCTTGGTTTTCAGGGCGATGGCCAGATACTGTGGAAGAGGACGAGGTGAGTGACGCAGATTGCATTCGTCTTCATGCAGTAATGCCGGGACGCAAAGCATACAAAGAGGGATGCAAAGAGAACATTCTAGAAATAAATACTTATTTACAAAAATCAGCACTTAGTTACCTGAAATCATGGACAGAATTTCGTGTACGTCAAATAAGTTTCTAAGTGCGCATGACAAGATGCAAGACTCGGCGCAACACACTGAAGAAACTTACTTGTTCGTGACACTTGATGGCTTCCTCGGAGTCTCCCAAGGCGTCATAGCAGTCGCCGAGATTCCCGAAGGCGCGGCCCTTGTCAATGATGGCCGTGGTGGTGGAGAGCTGCTCGAGGGTGGCCAGCTGTTGCTCCAGGTACCCGATGGCATCCTCGAAATGACCCATGTTGAGACGCGCGATGCCAAGATTGCCAAACGCCTGAGCCTCGAGCGCTGCGTCCTGAATAACATTTAGACGAGCATGAGGGAGGGAGGGAGGGAGGGAGGGAGGGAGGGAGGGGGGGTAGAGGGGTAAAGGGGGAAAGAGAAAGACGGAGTGATGATGAGGGATGAAAGGAGAGGTGTGTCCGAGAAGTGATGGTAAAGGATGAGGGCAAGATGAAGGTGTGAGTAACAGTGAGGAATGAGAAGAAGGGGGAGAATGATGATGAAGGATAAGGGAAAGGTAGGAAGGGATGGAGGGAGTGATGTTGAAGGATGAGGAGTGGGTCTTAGTGGTGGTGAGGAGAATGGTGATGCAAGGTAGAGGAGGAGGAGGCGGTGGACAATATCACCACGATAAAGAGAGTCACTCCTCACCTTTAGCTCCTTGGCGCGCTCCAGCTGCTCCTCGTAACACTTCATGGCGTTGGTGTAGTTGGCGAGGGACATATGAACGGCGCCGAGGTGTCCGTGAGCCTTGCACTCCCCCTTGATGTCGCCCATTTCCTGCCGTATAGTCAGCTCCTGCGGGATGCACAAGAGTCAAAAACACGAAAAGTAAAAAAATAAAAAATATGGAAAATCTCATGGCCCCTTGCATATTTTTTCATCTTTTGACATGCAGTCTATATTTTTCCATTTTCTGACATGCGCCTGTCGTTAATCCATTTTACCTGCGTGTGGTAGCCAAGGGCCTTATCGAAGCACTTGAGGAGCCTGTGAGCGAGACCAAGAGCGCCGTAAGCTGAGGCCTCGAGTATCTTATCCCGCGACTGTTTGGCCAACACGAGCTGCTTCTGGTACACCTTGACCGCCTCGTCGTAGTTCTTCATCTTCATCAACACGTCGCCGATGTTACCGAGCGCTCGGAACTTGCCTTGCAGGTGCTTCATCATGTGTGCCAAGGCTGCGGAGGGAAGGAAGGAAGGGGCGTCAGGTTAGAAGGGAAAGGGAAGAGGGAAGGAAGGGGCGTCAGGTTAGGTTTGGTCAGGTTAGGAAAGAAGCAAGGGGCGTCAGGTTAGGAGGGAAGGGAAGGAAGGAAGGGGCGTCAGGTTAGGAGGGAAGGGAAGGAAGGAAGGGGCGTCAGGTTAGGAGGGAAAGGAAGGAAGGAAGGAAGGAAGGGGCGTCAGGTTAGGAGAGAAAGGAAGGAAGGAAGGAAGGGGCGTCAGGTTAGGAGGGAAAGGAAGGAAGGAAAGGAAGGAAGGAAGGGGCGTCAGGTTAGGTTTGGTCAGGTTAGGTCATGTTAGGTCAGGTTAGGTCAGGTCAGGTTAGAAGAACGACAGGAGGAAAAGGGAGAGAGGGCCTGAACACTTACTGCCTTAACTTATATACCTTTTAAGTCAGCTGTGTGATTAATAACTGTTTAAATAATAAAACAAAATATGAGAGGGGGCAATATCACCATGAAAGAGTGGGAAGAAAGGAATGGTTGACAAGAGAAATATAACGTGTGAAGAAAGAAGCGAGTACAGAGAAACAAATCTATATATGAGCTGGAGGTGAATGGCTGGGAGATATTGAGAACAGAAGTCAGTCAAGAATAATAAATAGAAGAAAAAAATAGAGAAGAGAAAGGAAGGAAGTTAGGATTGATAAGTCAGTCAAGAAAAAGAAAAAGAAGAGAAACATAGAGAAGAGAAAGGAAGTTAGGATTGATAAGTCAGTCGAGAAAAAGAAAAATAAGAGAAAAATAGAGAAGAGAAAGGAAGTTAGGATTGATAAGTCAGTCAAGAAAAAGAAAAAGAAGAGAAAAATAGAGAAGAGGAAGGAAGTTAGGATTGATAAGTCAGTCAAGAAAGATAAATAAAAGAGAAAGAGAAGAGAAAAAAAGGAAAATATTGAGAACAGAAGTCAGTCAAGAAAAATAAAGAAGATAAAAATAGCGAGGTGGATAGAAGGAAGGATTGAGAAGGCCGTCAAGAAAAGTAAATAAAAGAGAAAATAGAGAAGAGAAAGGCAGGGAGGCTTGAGGGAGGTCAGTGTAGCGGCTGGCAGACTGGATGCCACACAGGTAACACAGGTTAACACCCCCCACTTCGAACCCCGCCGAGCCCTCCATCCAGGGAAGCCACGAGTCAGGTAGTTCACACTTGTTATCTCCCCCTCGGTCTGCCCCTTGCCGGGAAACCACAGGCCAGGAAGCAAAGAATCCAAGCCAAGATTTGTCACATAGGTTTTAAAGCTAATGAATGAACACACACACACACACACACACACACACACACACACACACACACACACACACACACACACACACACACACACACACACACATACAAAGAGGAGATTAAGTTTATCATTATATCAAAAAAATTTCATTACTATTATTACTGTTTTTACCACTACCCGCCTTCTCGTCCTTAATCCCTCGTCCTCTTCACATTTATCTCTCCTCTCTTGTTCCTTCTCTCTTCCTTCTCTCTCCTCCATTACCACAACCCTCCCTAACCTTCCCTTCCTCCCCCTTCCCTTCCCTTCCTCCCTTCCTCCCCCTAACCTTCCCCTCCCCCCCTTACCCCCCTCGGCCAGGTAAAAACAGCCGCTGTCACCCAAGAATCCCCCGCCAGTAGTCACTCTATTGTTCTCCCTCCTGCTGGTGACAGATGAAGCAGTCAGCGGCACTTCCCAATATTTATGGGGTCAACTTCTGCCTCGTCCGTACGATATGACCTTCTCGGGATGTTAGGATGATGTGGGGGCAGGGTGTAGAGGGGAATGTGGGGGGGTGTAGAGGGGTGAAGGGGGTGAAGGGGGTGTGTGTAGGCACCAGTGTGTAGGGTGGAGGAGTAGGGTTGAGAGGGAAGAGGAATGAGGGAGTGGGAATGGTTTAATGGTGTGTGTGTGTGTGTTAGAGAGAGAGAGAGAGAGAGAGAGAGAGAGAGAGAGAGAGAGAGAGAGAGAGAGAAGGGGTCATGGTGGACAATGGTGAGGCTGGGCCAAGCACTATCAGTACTGAGATCACACCAAGAATTTTTTTATTCGCTCTCTCTCAACTCTCTCTCTCTCTCTCTCTCTCTCTCTCTCTCTCTCTCTCTCTCTCTCTCTCTCTCTCTCTCTCTCAACTCTCTCTCAACTGTCTCTCTTTCTCTCAACTCTATCTCTCTCTTTCTCAATGCCTGGAATGTTTCATCTAGTACTCACCCAGGAAGTACTTTTGACACTCCAGCGCTGTCTCAGAGTTGCCCAGCGCTAAGTGAGCAAGACCCAGGTTACAGTAGGCTCGCCCCATCGACTTCCGGTCCTGTAGGTCCTTAGCCAGCGCCAGGTCTTGGTCGTAGTACCTGATGGCCTCCTGTAGGCGAGATGGGCATGTGAGACCAGCGGGAGCCAGAAAGATAACACTTATATACGCATACGGAATGGCAAGACAATTTAGGTAAGATTACTTAGGTTGTGGAAGGTCTTAATGGGAAGGGGTTGGAGTTTCTTAGGTTGAGTTACTTAGGATGTCTTTGAAGGTTACTTAGGTTGAGAAAGGTCTTAATGGGAAGGGGTTGGAGTTTCTTAGGTTGTGGAAGGTCTTAATGGGAAGGGGTTGGAGTTTCTTAGGTTGTGGAAGGTCTTAATGGGAAGGGGTTGGAGTTTCTTAGGTTGTGGAAGGTCTTAATGGAAGGGGTTGGAGTTTCTTAGGTTGTGGAAGGTCTTAATGGGAAGGGGTTGGGGCTGGGACGGCTGACTCGGCTGACTGACCTTGAAATTCCCGAGGCAGTAGTGGGCGTAGCCGAGGAAGTGACACGCGCGCGCCTCCCCCTCCGTGTCGTGGAGCTCTTGGGACAGCATGAGGTACTGCTCGTAGTAGGGCACCGCCTGCGCGAACTCTCCCCGCGAGGAGTGACAGTTACCAAGGTTAAGAAGGGCACACGCCTCGCCCGCCGTGTCCTTCAGCTCGCGGGCGATGTTGAGGTGGGAGTGGTAGTGTAAGAGCGCCATCTCGTGCATGCCTAGCGCCTGGTACGCCACCGCTAAGTTACCATGCGTGGACGCCTCACTCATACGGTCATTCACTTCCTTGCTGATGGTTAGTTCCTGTTTGTGGTACTTGATGGCCTGTTCGTAGTAACCCATGGCTGAGTACGCGTTGCCGATGTTGCCGTAAGCGCGCCCCATCCCCGCGCGATCCTGCAGCAGCCTGGCGATGTTGAGGTGCGCCTGGTGCAGCTTCAGGGCCGCGTCGTGGTGCCCCATCAGCTGGTACACGATGCCCAGGTTGGAACAGGCGCGTCCCTCCGCCACCTTATCTTTGGTGCTGAGAGCCATGTCCAGCTGCTTCTCGTGCCACCGCTGCGCCTGGCCGTAGTCACTCATGCAGCGCGCCGCGTGACCTAAACCAGCGTACGCCCGCGCCTCGATAGTGCGGTCGCCAAGGTCTTGTGCGATCCTCAAGACGTGGTTGTGGAAGGCGATGGCTTGGTCGAAGCTGCGTTTGTAGTGGTGGCTGGAGCCGAGGTTACTGTACGCCCGCGCCTCCTCTACCTTATTATTGAGGTGTTTAGCGATGCGTAGGTGTTCCATGTGACAATCTACAGCGCTGTCAAAATCACCCATGGCCAGGTATACAGCGCCTACGTTCCCGATCTCCCGTGCTTCCTGTAGTTTGTCTCCCATCTGTTTGACCAGCTGCACACACTGCTTATGGGAGGCCAGCGCGTTTGGGTAGTCTCCGATGGCTGTGTAGACATGACCTGCGAACGAGAGGAGACAAACCATGAGTAAGGAGAACAATAGACATGATGAACACACAACACAGAGAGAGAGAGAGAGAGAGAGAGAGAGAGAGAGAGAGAGAGAGAGAGAGAGAGAGAGAGAGAGAGAGAGAGAGAGAGAGAGAGAGAGAGAGAGAGAGAGAGAGAGAGAGAGAGAGAGAGAGAGAGAGAGGAGAGAGAGAGAGAGAGAGAGAGGGGAGAGAGAGAGAGAGAGAGAGAGAGAGAGAGAGAGAGAGAGAGAGAGAGAGAGAGAGAGAGAGAGAGAGAGAGAGAGAGAGAGAGAGAGAGAGAGAGAGAGAGAGAGAGAGAGGAGAGAGAGAAGAGGAGCAGGAGGAGAGAGAGGAAGAGAGAGAGATGGAGAGAGAGAGAGCTAGAGAGGGAGACGGTAAGATCGAAGCAGGAGTGGAGTGAAGTTGAATAAAAAGATGGGACCAAGATGTTCTCTTTGATGAGGTACGACCCGGAACATCCACCTGCCAGTAGCTAATGTGCTCCCTCCACCCATCCTCCTCCTCCATCCATCCTCCTTCCTCCTCCTCCTCCTCCTCCATCTTTACCACCTTTTGCAGAACTACCATCCCCATGTCTTTTTGACCTCCATCTCCCCCTCCCCCTTTCCTCCTCATACCCTAACCTCCTCCTCCCTTTCATACCCTCCTGTCACCTTTAATAAATCCGATACCCTTTCCTTGACAATGGTGCGGAATGCTATTGGTGGTGGTGATGGTGGTGGTGGTTGATGTTAGTGGTATGTATGTATGTATGTAACAGGAAATAGCATTGAAACGAATACGAGGAAGGATAAGGAGGAGGAGGAAGAGGAAGAAGAAGAGTAGTGTAGTAGTAGTAGTAGTAGGGGTAGTGGTAGTACATATAATAATAACAGTAGTAGAAGCAGACACAAGAGTAGTAGTAGTAGTAGCAGCGGTATGAAAAGCGGTAGCAGTGGTGGTAAGCGTAAGAATAGCAGTAGTAGTAGTAGTAGTGGTGGTAGTGGTAGTACATATAATAATAACAGTAGTAGAAGCAGACACAAGAGTAGTAGTAGTAGTAGCAGCGGTATGAAAAGCGGTAGCAGTGGTGGTAAGCGTAAGAATAGCAGTAGTAGTAGTAGTAGTAGTGGTAGTACAGATAATAATAACAGTACAGTAGTAGAAGCAGACACAAGTAGTAGTAGTAGTAGTAGCAGCGGTATGAAAAGCGGTAGCAGTGGTGGCAAGCGTAAGAATAGCAGTAGTAGTAGTAGCAGTAGTAGTAGTAGTGGTAGTACAGATAATAATAACAGTACAGTAGTAGAAGCAGACACAAGAGTATTAATAGTAGTAGCAGCGGTATGAAAAGCGGTAGCAGTGGTGGTAAGCGTAAGAATAGCAGTAGTAGTAGTGGTAGTAGTGGTAGTACAGATAATAATAACAGTACAGTAGTAGAAGCAGACACAAGAGTATTAATAGTAGTAGCAGCGGTATGAAAAGCGGTAGCAGTGTGGTAAGAGTAATAGCGGCAGGAACAAGCGTGGTAGTGGTAGTGGTGGTAGGGGGTGTGTGGTAGGGGGTGGAGGAGAGCGGTAGCAGTGGTGGCAAGCGTAAGAATAGCAGTAGTAGTAGTAGTAGGGGTAGTAGTGGTAGTACAGATAATAATAACAGTACAGTAGTAGAAGCAGACACAAGAGTATATATAGTAGTAGCAGCGGTATGAAAAGCGGTAGCAGTGTGGTAAGAGTAATAGCGGCAGGAACAAGCGTGGTAGTGGTAGTGGTGGTAGGGGGTGTGTGGTAGGGGGTGGAGGAGAGGGGGGGGGGCAGAGGCGTTCCTTGGTAGTCCCTGTGGAAGTAGTGACGGCGACTGGCTGTATATTAATGCCATTTATGCGGTGACACTATCGGGCGACGCATCTCTGCCTGATTTGCACTTGGACGAAAATGCTAAGTCATCCCTTAATGAGTGCCTGGCTTGCCCCCTCCCCCCCTCCCTCTCTCTCCTCCCCCCCCCTTTCCCTCCTCCCTCTCCCCTTCTCCCCCCATTTTACCCTTCAAGCGAGCAATTATTCTTGAGCGACCATTGGATGCGCATTATTATTATTTTTATTATCATAGAAATGTTTTTTTTTTCTTTTACGTTTCTTGTCTCCTTGTTATGTGTGAATTTTACTTTTATTTTGCTCTCTCTCTCTCCTCTCCCTCGTGAATATGCTTTTTTCTTTTCTTATTTTTTTGTTTTTTTGGTCTCTTCTTTTCTTCTATTTTGTCGCTTGTCTATTTTGTGTTTTTGTCTTTTTCTTGTCTGTCTTTTTCTTCTCCCCGTATTTTTTTTTGTTTTTTTTTGTCTTTTTTGTCATTTTTTTTGTCTGGTCTATTTTTTTTTGTCCTTTTCTTGTCTGTCTTTTTCTTCTCCCCGTATTTCTTTTCTTTCTTTTTTTTTGTCTGTCTTTTTTGTCCTTTTTTTTGTCTTGTCTATTTTGTTTTTGTCTTTTTCGTGTCTATTTTTTTTTTTTTTTCCACGTATTTCTTTCTTTTTACTGTTTTTTTCTGTGGTTCTTTGTTGTCTCATTGTTATAGTCAACCAACGGGCTTCTGTCTGGTTGTTCGGTAATATTCAGGCGTTAAATATTGTGTACATTAAAGTGACTGAACAGTTTTTCCTGCCACCCAGAACATATTGATAGGAGTTTACCTTCCAGTCTGCACTTGTCACCTTAGTTAATGGTTCCTCTGCTTATCTCTGAAGTATATTTATCTATATTTCCTTTAGCACATGGGTGGCATTTTCAAGTTTCTTCACAGTGCTTTTGGTTGGTTTGAGAATAAGATTGGTTTGGTTATAAGGTCAGCTGGTGTAAATTGGCTTGGTTATAAGGTCAGTTGTTATAAGATGGTTTGGTTATAAGGTCAGCTGGTGTAAATTGGCTTGGTTATAAGGTCAGTTGTTATAAGATGGTTTGGTTATAAGGTCAGCTGGTGTAAATTGGCTTGGTTATAAGGTCAGCTGGTGTAAGATGGTTTGGTTATAAGGTCAGCTGTTATAAGATGGTTTGGTTATAAGGTCAGTTGTTATAAGATGGTTTGGTTATAAGGTCAGCTGTTATAAGATGGTTTGGTTATAAGGTCAGTTGCTATAAGATGGTTTGGTTATAAGGTCAGCTGTTATAAGATTGGTTTGGTTATAAGGTCAGCTGGTATAAGATGGTTTGGTTATAAGGTCAGTTGCTATAAGATGGTTTGGTTATAGGTCAGTTGTTATAAGATGGTTTGGTTATAAGGTCAGTTGCTATAAGATGGTTTGGTTATAAGGTCAGTTGCTATAAGATGGTTTGGTTATAAGGTCAGCTGTTATAAGATGGTTTGGTTATAAGGTCAGCTGGTATAAGATGGTTTGGTTATAAGGTCAGTTGTTATAAGATGGTTTGGTTATAAGGTCAGTTGTTATAAGATGGTTTGGTTATAAGGTCAGTTGTTATAAGATGGTTTGGTTATAAGGTCAGTTGCTATAAGATTGGTTTGGTTATAAGGTCAGTTGTTATAAGATGGTTTGGTTATAAGGTCAACTGGTGTAAGATGCTTTGGTTATAAGGTCAGTTGCTATAAGATGGTTTGGTTATAAGGTCAGCTTGCTATAAGATGGTTTGGTTATAAGGTCAGCTGGTATAAGATGGTTTGGTTATAAGGTCAGTTGTTATAAGATTGGTTTGGTTATAAGGTCAGTTGTTATAAGATTGTTTGTTATGTCAGGTTATAAGATGGTTGGTTATAAGGTCACTGGTATAATGGTTGTTATAAGGTCAGCTGGTATAAGATGGTTTGGTTATAAGGTCAGCTGGTATAAATTGGTTTGGTTATAAGGTCAGTGTTATAAGATGGTTTGGTTATAAGGTCAGTGTTATAAGATGGTTTGGTTATAAGGTCAGTGTATAAGATGGTTTGGTTATAAGGTCAGCTGGTATAAGATGGTTTGGTTATAAGGTCAGCTGGTATAAGATGGTTTGGTTATAAGGTCAGCTGGTGTAAGATGGTTTGGTTATAAGGTCAGCTGGTATAAGATGGTTTGGTTATAAGGTCAGCTGGTATAAGATGGTTTGGTTATAAGGTTTGGACTAAGAATTGGTAGCTTTGATAAAAAGTTACTACTAATGCATGCATGTTGATAAATTGTTACTAGTCGTGCTGTATATTTCGTAGGATTAATATATAAATAAAAAAATCGCTTTCATATATAAATTTCAAGCGCATGAGTAAAGTATTTCTCTCTATAGAGAAATACTTTACTCACGTGCTTAAAATTTATGACTTCGAATCAATAGTCAATCACACTTCACGAGACTATTCTTTGGGGTAAATAAACATAACCACACACACACAACACAACACAAACATACTAACACACAAACACATACAACATAAATACTGGATAAACGTAGAGAAAAACTGGATAAATGGATAAACACACGAATATAGCTCAGGTTCTGTAAAAATACTAGATGAACACACACACACACACACCACACACACACACACACACACACACACACACACACACACACACCTGTATCTCCCAGTCTCTTATCGTCCTCACGCGGTTGAGTTCTTCACAGGTATTCCGAGGGACCCATCGCCTGCCGCCGCGCCGGGGCCTAACTTTCCGAGGGCCGCCGTGTGAGATTCAAAGGACACACACACACTAATGACTTGGCCTACCCCGCCCCAGGCCCTCACATCCGTAGGGTTAGGAACGCCACCCGCCTTTCCGCCCCCCCTCCCCCCTTATTACCTCCCACCCTCTCACACTTTCTTTTTCCTCGGCGATGGTCCGTGTGTCATTCTATGTAGCCTATCCCGTCCGTAAGGCATACCAAGATCAACTGACCATCTATCAAGGCATACCAAGATCAACTGACCATCTATCAAGGCATACCAAGATCAACTGACCATCTATCAAGGCATACCAAGATCAACTGACCATCTATCAAGGCATACCAAGATCAACTGACCATCTATCAAGGCATACCAAGATCAACTGACCATCTATCAAGGCATACCAAGATCAACTGACCATCTATCAAGGCATACCAAGATCAACTGACCATCTATCAAGGCATACCAAGATCAACTGACCATCTATCAAGGCATACCAAGATCAACTGACCATCTATCAAGGCCTACCAAGATCAACTGACCATCTATCAAGGCATACCAAGATCAACTGACCATCTATCAAGGCATACCAAGATCAACTGACCATCTATCAAGGCATACCAAGATCAACTGACCATCTATCAAGGCATACCAAGATCAACTGACCATCTATCAAGGCATACCAAGATCAATTGACCATCTATCAGTTAAAAGTCAATTGAACTAGAGGCATACATTCATTGCTAACGTTCCCTATGCAAGGCTAAGGGAATAATCTCAATCTCTGTCTCCTTCTATTCTTCTCTCCATGATTACTTCCCCTCTACTCTCACTTCAACAATAATTTCAACATCTAATACATGAACAAAATATGGGAAGGTAATCTCTCCCTTGGCCTTGCTGCTATGTATCACGTCCGTATGGCATTCAGTGATTCCTAACGTTGATTAATAAAGAAAAATCATCTTTGGCGCCTAAGTGATGATGGGCGAAAATAGGAGGATGAAGAGTGGGGGGTGAAGAGAGAATTTGTGGGTGTTTGTTTGTTTTTGTGTATTTGTTTTGGGGGGGTTGTGTATAGAAGTGGGTTATTTTGATATTTTTGTGGGTAGAAGGGGGTTATTTTGATATTTTTGTGGGTAGAAGTGGGTTATTTCGATATTTTTGTGGGTAGAAGTGGGTTATTTTGATATTTTTGTGGGTAGAAGTGGGTATTTTTGATATTTTTGTGGGTAGAAGTGGGTTATTTTGATATTTTTGTGGGTAGAAGGGGGTTATTTCGATATTTTTGTGGGTAGAAGGGGGTTTTTTTGATATTTTTGTGGGTAGAAGGGGGTTATTTCGATATTTTTGTGGGTAGAAGGGGGTTATTTCGATATTTTTGTGGGTAGAAGGGGGTTATTTTGATATTTTTGTGGGTAGAATGTGGGTTATTTTGATTTTTTTGTGGGTAGAAGTGGGTTATTTTGATATTTTTGTGGGTAGAAGTGGGTTATTTCGATATTTTTGTGGGTAGAAGGGGTTATTTTGATATTTTTGTGGTTAGAAGTGGGTTATTTTGATATTTTTGTGGGTAGAAGGGGTTATTTTGATTTTTTTGTGGGTTGAGAAGTGGGTTATTTTGATATTTTTGTGGGTAGAAGGGGTTATTTCGATTTTTTTGTGGGTAGAAGGGGGTTATTTTGATATTTTTGTGGGTAGAATGTGGGTTATTTTGATTTTTTTTTGGGTAGAAGGGGGTTATTTTGATATTTTTGTGTATAGAAGTGGGTTATTTTGATATTTTTGTGGGTAGAAGGGGGTTATTTTGATATTTTTGTGGATAGAAGTGGTTTATTTTGATATTTTTGTGGGTAGAAGGGGGTTATTTCGATATTTTTGTGGGTAGAAGGGGGTTATTTTGATATTTTTGTGGGTAGAAGGGGGTTATTTTGATATTTTTGTGTATAGAAGTGGGTTATTTTGATATTTTTGTGGGTAGAAGGGGGTTATTTTGATATTTTTGTGGGTAGAAGGGGGTTATTTCGATTTTTTTGTGGGTAGAAGTGGGCTATTTTGATATTTTTGTGGGTAGAAGTGAGTTATTTTGATATTTTTGTGGGTAGAAGTGGGTTATTTTGATATTTTTGTGGGTAGAAGTGGGTATTTTTGATATTTTTGTGGGTAGAAGTGAGTTATTTTGATTTTTTTGTGGGTAGAAGGGGTTATTTTGATATTTTTGTGGGTAGAAGGGGTTATTTTGATATTTTTGTGGGTAGAAGTGGGTTATTTTGATATTTTTGTGGGTAGAAGGGGGTTATTTTGATATTTTTGTGGGTAGAAGTGGGTATTTTTTAGGATGAGAAAGAAAAGTTAAATACAATTAGTAGGATCGAGGACATAAGAAGATAATAATGTGTCCTTCTATCCCGTCCGTAAGGTATTCAGTAATTACTAACGTTGCTAAAGAATATTCTCCTTTGGCGCCTAACTGGTGATGAGCGAAAATAGGAGGAAGTAGAAAGTTATGTGGGAAGTTAGGTAGTAAGTTAGGTAGTAAATTAGGTAGTAAGTTAGGTAGTAAATTAGGTAGTAAGTTAGGTAGGAAGTTAGGTAGTAAGTTAGGTAGTAAGTTAGGTAGTAAGTTAGGTAGTAAGTTAGGTAGGAAGTTAGGTAAGTAGGAAGTAGTAGAAGAGAAATACAATTATAGTAGTATCGAGTAGCTTATAGAAGGATCGAGGAAAGAGGAAGAGATCATGTCGCAACGTCCCTCCTCCTAAGCCAAAGGGAAATGATGTAGTGGTTTGAATTGAATGTCATGAAATCGATCGCATTGTTAGAAGGGAATTAGCAATGGCGGAAAACTAGGTAATGATTAATGAATAGAAATAAAGTCGCATTTCCTTTACCATTAAAAACCTCTCTCCCCACATACCCTCAAAATATAAAAGATACTATGGTTTTAATTAAAGTTTTATATTATCGACCAGAATGACAGAAGGAAAATTGTAGAATTGGAAAATAGTGAATAAACAGAAAATAAACAAAGTAGAAATTATACATAAATAGAAAATAAACAGAGTAGAAATTATACATAAGTAGAAAATAAACAAAGTAGAAATTATACATAAACAGGAAGTAGAAATTATACATAAGTAGAAAATAAACAGGAAGTAGAAATTATACATAAGTAGAAAATAAACAGAAAGTAGAAATTATACATAAGTAGAAAATAAACAGGAAGTAGAAATTATACATAAGTAGAAAATAAACAGGAAGTAGAAATTATACATAAGTAGAAAATAAACAGAAAGTAGAAATTATACATAAGTAGAAAATAAACAGAAAGTAGAAATTATACATAAGTAGAAAATAAACAGGAAGTAGAAATTATACATAAGTAGAAAATAAACAGGAAATAGAAATTATACATAAATAGATAATAAACAGAAAGGAAAAACCGAAGACTAAATCAATGAAGAGTTATGAATAGAGATTAACAGGCACTTCCTTAACCGCTAAAAACGTAAACAATAAACAAGTAAACATAGAAACACGCAATACTAAAGTAGGAATAATTATAAAAACGCGAGCCCAAAAAGTCCTATTTATATAATTTTAGCATGATTATAAATTATGTTTACGTCAAAAACCCTACTTATTATGGATTACAATTTTTCAAGAACCCTATTATTTTTAGCATAGGATTAGATCGTACTCATTTAAAAGCGTACTCATTGAAGCATTTGAAAGACGAAAAGCTTAGGTTTGGGTAAGTAAAAGTAAATATTAGTAAGTAAGTCATAAAGTAAAGTCAAAAAGTAAATATTCACAGACGCCATTACGTAACTTAACAAACACATCAACGGCAGCAACATTATACAAACCGACTTATGTGTAAAGGCATGAAGGGTGAGGCTATGGAATGAGGGGGGGAGAGGCAAGACTTCCTCCTACCTTGACTCTGACTACCTTCCCTGCCATCCCGCGAACAAGGGATAGGTATGGGATGGGGGGGCAGGGGGGCAGGGGGGAAGGGGGGCAGGGGAGGGCAGGGGGGGTAAGGACATGATGGACTGACGCTATTGGGCCATAATGAAATATGAATGACTTGTGATCTGCTACTACGATACACACACACACACACACACACACACACACACACACACACACACAACACACACACTCAATCTGGAACTACTAAATTCACCCTATAGACAACGCATACTGGATAATGGATTGAATTTTTTTTTTGTGTGTGTGTGTGTGTGTGTGTGTGTGTGTGTGTGTGTGTTATGTGTTAGTGTTTGTGTGTGTGTGTGTGTGTGTGTGGTGTGTGTGTGTGGTGTGTGTGTGTGTGTGTGTGTGTGTGTGTGTTGTGTGTGTGAGTGTTAGTGTTAGTTGTGTGTGTGTTTAGGGTGTGCGTGTGCGTGTGCGTGTGCGTGTGCGTGTGCGTGTGCGCGTGCGCGTGTGCGTGTGCGTGTGCGTGTGCGTGTGCGTGTGTGTGTGTGTGTGTGCGTGTGCGTGTGTGTGTTGTATGCTTGATAGTGAAGATAAAAATTACGAATGGCTTACGAATTCTTGTTAACGAAGGGAAGTGCTTCATATATTTTTACAATTTGGATGTTTTTTTTGTTTTATTTTTGTGTGGGTGAGTGTTTCATGTTTAGATAAAGGATAAAATTAAGAACGCTTTACGAATGAATGGTAATGAAGGAAAGTGCAAACATTTTGTACAACTTAGACATTCAAAACATTCCTCAACACATTCCTAACCATCCTGCATTAGTATTTTTCCAGTTTTTTTCCTCATTCTCTTCTCTAAGTTCCTAGTATTCCACATTCGCCTTCCATTCTCCACATTTCTAACCATCCTGTGTTTGTTTATTATGGGTTTTTTCCGCATTCTCTTAGTAACAAAATATTCTTCACCGCATTGCTAACTATCCTGCATTAGTTATCTTTTTCCTCATTCTCTTAGTAACAAAATATTCTTCACCGCATTGCTAACTATCCTGCATTAGTTATCTTTTTCCTCATTCTCTTAGTAACAAAATATTCTTCACCGCATTGCTAACTATCCTGCATTAGTTATCTTTTTCCTCATTCTCTTAGTAACAAAATATTCTTCACCGCATTGCTAACTATCCTGCATTAGTTATCTTTTTCCTCATTCTCTTAGTAACAAAATATTCTTCACCGCATTGCTAACTATCCTGCATTAGTATTTTTCAAGTGTTTTCCTCATTCTCTTCTCTCAGTTCCTATAATTCCACTCATCTTCCATTTACCCCACCATGATTACCTCCACTCTCACCTCCACTCTCGCCTTCCACTCCCCTCCACAATAAGCAGTGACAGCACCTCTCCCTCACACCTGCACCTGTCTAACTACACCTGTCCACCCAGAGGACATTCCCCCTCACCTGAGCACACACCTGGGCCCTCAAGAACCCCTGCGTCCATCCCTGATATATGTTAGGTAGGAAAGATTTCGTGTAATAGAGTAGCATAGACTTATTAGGGCAGGTGTACCGAGCGCTCAGGTGGGGTTCTTCGGGAGCTTGTTGGGAGTATGTGAGGAATTTGTCTTGATCTTCCTCTTGTTTATCTCAACGTCTCGTGTTACGGAAGAATCGTTGTTGGACATAAAGTTTCAAGCCGTAGACGATGTACCATGGCCCCTATCTACGTGTTCGTCGATCTTATATAACGATAACGTAATGTTGATTAAAAATACGTATTTCTTCCGTAAGCCTGCGTGGTTAAAGTGAAGCCGAATAATAGGAGGACTGTATTGTTTATATAATTGTTATTGTACGTGTGTTTTTACATTAGATGCTCCTCTCTCTCTCTCTCTCTCTCTCTCTCTCTCTCTCTCTCTCTCTCTCTCTCTCTCTCTCTCTCTCTCTCTCTCTCTCTCTCTCTCTCTCTCCCCCCCCCCCCCTTCAGCGCCCCCCTTTGCGTCGCTTGCGTTGTGGAGGCAAATGTTGAGTTGCGACTCGCCGCTTCTTAGGGCTGACGTGCGGCCGAACATTTCCTTTACACTGATATGCCGAGAATATGGTTGCGACTGTGGTGATGGTGGGCCGGAGGGGGTAGGGGGGGGGTAGGGGAAGGGGAGTGAGGGGAAAGGGAAGGTCATATGCTGGCCGCCCCTCCCTCATGTCGGCCGCGTTCTGCCAGCCGCGTGAAAACATGACAAGCGGAAAGCTATTTTTCTTTTTTCTTTAATTCGTGTGTGCGTGTGTGTGTGTGTGTGTGTGTGTATGTGTGTGTGTGTGTGTGTGTGTGTGTATGTGTATGTGTGTGTGTGTTAGGGGGTTGGATGTGGGGGTGGCTGGATTTGTGTATGTATCTACACTACTTGTTTCATGTTTATGTATGTATGAATGTGTGTGTGTGTGTGTATGTGGGTATGAATTTTTATCTTACAGTATATATATATATATATATATATATATATATATATATATATGTAACGCGGGAAATTACATTAATAGGGGAAGGGATGAAGTAACTTATAATTATCAATTAACTAACGAGTAATTTTCCTCCAATCCTCAGTCCTGAATCACTAGTTAGTAAGAGAGGGTTTTATTTTAAGCCAGTAGTAATTAGCCACGTATCGAAGCGAAGCGAGGAGGGAGCTTCACGTCATGTTAGCATTTAGTAGCAGACGGATTCCCAGTGGGTAAGGCCACTGGGAGGTGACCTTATCCTTCCTTGTGAAGGTATGTTATAAAATATTTGTTAGCTAGAGATGTAGGTGTGATTTATTGGTGATTTATGTTTACACTAGCCGCAAAGCCGTCCTCCGGGCGGACTTTTTGGCTAGCTCCTGCGGAGGGCTATTGCCCCTTCTAACTTTCCTGAAATCATGGATGTAGAAATGTCTATTAACGCCAACCCATTCACTCACCCCCAACCCATTCACTCACCCATTACCCATCACCCCCCACCCATTCACTCACCCATTACCCATCACCCCCCACCCATTCACTCACCCATTACCCATCACCACACACCCATCACCCCCCACCTATTCCATCACCCCACACCCATTACCCATCACCCCACCCATTCACTCACCCATTACCCATCACCCTACATCAAGGTTTCCTCAATTTTCGCAACCCACATTTTTTTTTCACAATTCTCGCTAATAGGCTGCTTAAAAAAGAAAGAAAAAAAAAAGTGATCGGATCATCTCATAACTGGGCTTAAAACCTTCCCCCTGGACGAGCTGGTTCCAAAACTGTGCCATATGATGGGATTCCGCCACAGGGGGCGGCACCCATCGCGGACACACACACACACACACACACACACACACACACACACACACACACACACACACACACACACACACACACACACACACACACTTTCGCTTATATTATTATAGATAAGGACTAATTTAATGTTATCTAGAGTCCCAAGGCAGGAGTGGAGATCGGGCGCCGCTCTCTTCTGGGCGGGCTTCTCTACTTCTCTGAGGAACCCGTTGTCCACCTTGGCGAGGGACAGGTCGAGGGTGGTGAACCTATCCTTGAGAGCCTTGGCGGCTGCTTCCGTGGGCAGCTCAATGCGCATGTTTCTGCCAAACTCCATGAAGATTTCGTCACCGATCACGCTGAACACCTGATTAACGTCCTTCTTGGTGATTAAGTTCTCGAAGGTCAGGAACAGAGTCTTGGGGTCGCGCTCCCTGGGGACCGTATTATGATGCCTGAAGGGACGGTCACGGGCTTCAAATCCACCGCGGAATCCACCTCGGTCACCACCACGTCCACCTCGGAATCCACCACGTCCACCTCGAAATCCACCTCTTCACCACTACGTCCACCGCGGAATCCACCTCGGTCACCACCGCGGAATCCACCTCGGTCACCACCGCGGAATCCACCTCGGTCACCACCGCGGAATCCACCTCGGTCACCACCGCGGAATCCACCTCGGTCACCACCGCGGAATCCACCTCGGTCACCACCACGTCCACCGCAGAATCCACCTCTGTCACCACCGCGGAATCCACCGCGGAAGCCACCTCGGTCACCACCACGTCCACCGCAGAATCCACCTCGGTCACCACCACGTCCACCGCAGAATCCACCTCGGTCACCACCACGTCCACCGCGGAATCCACCTCTGTCACCACGTCCACCGCAGAATCCACCTCGGTCACCACCACGTCCACCGCGGAATCCACCTCGGTCACCACGCCCACCGCAGAATCCACCTCGGTCACCACCACGTCCACCGCAGAATCCACCTCGGTCACCACCACGTCCACCGCAGAATCCACCTCGGTCACCACCACGTCCACCGCAGAATCCACCTCGGTCACCACCACGTCCACCGCAGAATCCACCTCGGTCACCACCACGTCCACCGCGGAATCCACCTCGGTCACCACCACGTCCACCGCGGAATCCACCTCGGTCACCACCACGTCCACCGCGGAATCCACCTCGGTCACCACCACGTCCACCGCGGAATCCACCTCGGTCACCACCACGTCCACCGCGGAATCCACCTCGTTCCCCACCACGGACTTCACCCCTATCACCACCACCACCACGGTCTCCTCCTCTTCCACCTTTAAAGCCACCCCTGTCTCCACCTCTTCCACCAAATCCTCGTCCACCCCTGTCACCACCTCTTCCTCCCCTAAAGTCGCCACAGTTATTATTGAACTGGTTTTAGTTATTTCCACCCTTCTTGAATCCCACGTCACCCCCCCCCCCCCCCTTCTTGACCTTCATCTTCTTGACCTTGCCCTCACCTCCCTCCTTCATCTTCTTGACCTTGCCCTCAACACCGGCTTCCTGACCTGGGGAAGCGGGTCCAGGACGACGGTGGGGGAGTCAAGACGAGCCTGGCTAAGGTAGAGACAGCGGGGACGAGGCAGGGAGGAGCAGGAACTATCGATGACGGTGACGAGGAACCAAAAAAAAAAATCATAAGTCATCGTCATCGTCATCGTCACAGTCACAACCACCAGCACTACCCTCCTCCACATCTCTCTTCATCATAATCTCCCTCCTCCTCTTCCCCTTCCACTTCTTCTTCGTCACCTCCTCCTCCTCCTCTCCTCCTTTTCTCTTCTACCTCAACCTTCTTCGACGGCGCCTTTGCTTTCTTCACCTTGGTTTCGCACCTATACACAGGACAAAGAAGGGACACCGGAGCCGAGGGGAACACAACACATCAACCAACAGAGGAACAAAGATGCCACATGTGTTGTTGTGTTGTAATCGACCCAAACATGACAGGAAAACGTGTGTGAGTTGGAAGCAAATAGTCCATGAACTATATCAATTAAACTATTCATATTTATGCTCCATGTTGGTGTGGTTGATTAAAAGGTTATTGAGTCCAAAACACACACTGCAATATTCTTATTCCTATGCTTATTATTGGTGTTCATTGTATTCATTATCATCTCTATCAACATTATTAGCATTATTGTTATCATCGTTGATCAATATATCAGACCTCTGACCGATATTGCGCATTGTAGATTTTGTAAGCTTTCAATGAATTTACTCTACAATAGGAGAATAACTTCAGCAATTTTTATTTTATCGTATCATATTCTTAATCTGTATACTTTCTAGTGTTTCTCCATTCGTCACTTTATTTAAATATTTCAGGTTTTACTGTTAAATGTTTTACAAATAAAATTTATATCATACTAAACACACACCCACACCCACACCCACCCCACACACCACCCCACACACACACACCCCACACACACACACCCCACACACACACACACACCCCACACACACACACCCAACACACACACACACCCCACACACACACACCCCACACACACACCCCACACACACACACCCCACACACACACACCCCACACACACACACACACACACACACACACACACCAGAGAAGGAAAATATGATGTGTACAAGACTTTGCAATGTATCAAGAAAGCTAGCAGGTACCCACACACCACACACACCCCACACCCACACACCACACACACCCCACACCTATATCAATCACCTCTTCTCATCCAATTCAACCTTGCATCACATTATCCAACTTCTCACATTGTCCACCCAGCTCTCTGTCTCTACCATTTATCACCCTGCCGTTTTATCCCCGCGTGTTATTGGTTGTTCTTCGTCCTATTCATCACCGTCACCCATATATACACAGGACATAAGTGGGCATACACACAAGGCCTGTTTTTCTACGGCAGGAATTCCTTGATATTATCGCGGCTTCGTATGGGGAGGAAGAGGAGGCTAGGGAGGAAAGGGTGATAGTGTTAGTAATTGGGTGTTGAGTCAAAGCGTGGATAAGGTAGTTATGTGTGTGTGTGTGTGTGTGTGTGTGTGTGTAAGTACATGAAGGTGACAAAGAATCCGTCATCCTCAGAGAAGTAGGACCGTCCATTGTTCTCTGACTGGAATCCCCTTACCATAAAACATCCCCTCCCTCCCTCCCTCCCTCCTCCTCCTCCTCCTCCTCTTCCTCTTCCTCTTCCTCTTCCTCTTCCTCTTCCTCTTCCTCCCTATCACCACCACTATCATCACCACTATCACCACGCACGCAGGGTTTCACAAGGCCTGAGAACCCTTTCTAATCTTGATCTCGGAAGCTACATGACCTGACCTTCGGGACGGCGACCTGACGGCGGACTCAGAGGCGCACCGTGGCTGTGTCGGGAAGACGTGGCGAGGATGCTAAATGAACGTCTCTTACCCCCTAACAACAACCCCTGATACACCCCCTCCCTCCCCCCACAACTAAGGGTCATTTTGTGATGCCATATGACCTAATGTGACCTCTGGGGGTAAAGGGATAGGTAGTATTTCACTCTTCGGTTAATTAATTTTATGTTACGTGTCGATGTCCCGTAACGAAAGCAATAGGATAAAAGGTCAGGTACTGTTGGTCCGTCCGGGATGAATGGAGGTCATTGTGTACTCTCCCTCCTACACACATACACACATACGGTACTTCGTAGTGTAGTGGTTAGCACGCTCGATTCACAACCGAGAAGTCCCGGGTTCGGTCCCCGGGCGGAGAGGAGAAGGATGGGCGATCTCCTTAAAACCCGAGCAGGAAATGGATACCGGTAGCCGGGCGTTTGTGACCCGCCTCCCGGGATGATGGCTTCGGCCAGCACTAAGCACTAAGGAAGCAAATGAAAAATGTAGCTATGGAGACGGGGCCATAAGATTGTAGCTGTAAAAATGCAATTAGATGAATACGATTAGACAATTAAATGACTACACACACCTGCGGGTGAGTGTTTGCAGCAGACTAAGCCACGTTCCTAAGATTCTCTCCAGATGCATAGAATAAACAGAAATTCCCTTGAGTTAAAACACACTAATTTATAATGTTTTGTATTTCTGTTTATGTGAGTGTGTGTGTGTGTGTGTGTTAGTGGTGTGTGTGTTGTGTGTGTGTGTGTGTAATTGAAACGTCGTACAGTACATAGCAATGGCATTAATATGAGAGAGAGAGAGAGAGAGAGAGAGAGAGAGAGAGAGAGAGAGAGAGAGAGAGAGAGAGAGAGAGAGAGAGTCTGCCTTAGACATTCCCCATATGGCATAATACATTCCATTTAACCATTATCTGAGTCACCATCGTCAAATAGCTGTCAGACTCGAGGACTATAGGCATGCTAACCCCCTCCCCCCTCCTTCTCTCCCTCCACCCCCTCCATCTCTCCCTCCAGCCCCTCCTTCTCTCCCTCCAAACCTCTCCAACCCCTCCTTCTCTCCCTCCACCCCCTCCATATCTCCCTCCAACCTCTCCTTCTCTCCCTCCAACCCTCACCCCACACCCTCCCCTCCTTCTCTCCCTCCAACCCCTCCTTCTCTCCTTCACCACCTCCTGCTCTCCCTTCACCACCTCCATCTCTCCCCAACACCCTTCCTAACCCCACACCCTTCCCTCCCCCCCCTACACTTTCCCTCTCTCCCTAAACTCCTAAGAATCCATGTCTAGTATTATCTCCCCAATGTATTTTTTTTCCATCCTTTTATCATCTCTCCCTTTTCTTTCAATTTTTGTCTCTTTTGTCTCACGAATCTTGTCTCACCAACCCCATTTTTTTTTGCGGTCTCTGAATTTCATGTTCTGGTTTTTTTTTTTTTTTTTTTTTTTATCAACAACTAGTTTTTCTATCTTTCTCGTCAACCATGAACGTCCACTGCTATAGATTAATTAGAGACCTTCCCTGTAGTGATAATATTAACCCTCTCGTGGGATTATCCAGGTGTATTTATGATCTATTTCTTCATTCCTGTCTCCTTCTCTACCTTTCTCCCTTTTCTTCTCCTTCTCCTTCTCATTCTCCTTTTCCTTTGTCTTTCCTTCTCCTTCTCCTTCTCCTTCTCCTTCTCCTTCTCCTTTCCTCTTATTCTCCTTTCCTTTCCTCCTCTCTCCTTCCTCTCCTCCTCCTCCTTCTCCTTTCCCCCTCTCCTCCTCCTCTCCTCCTCCTCCTCCTCCTCCTCCTCCTCCTCCTCCTTCTCCTTTTCCTTTTCCTTTTCCTTCTCCTTCTCCTTTGTCTTTCCTTCTCCTTCTCTCCTCCTTCTCCTTCTCCTATTCCTTTCCTTCTCCTTCTCCTTCTCCTTTTATTCAACCTTTCTTCCTTTTCTCTCCTCTTTCTACCTTTCCTCTCTTCTTCACCTTATGCTTTCCCCTATCCTATGTCTCCTCTTTCTATCCGATTCTCCCTATTCTAACCCTTCCTAGCCTTTATCTACCTTTCATTCTCACCTATTCTTTATCCCCTCCTTTGGTCTTCTCTCCCTATTTTTCCCTATCCTTTAGCTTCTTTACCTATTCTAGCTACCTCTCTTTATTTCTTGTCTATCTACCTATCCTTCTATCACCTATTCTTTATCCCCTCCTTTGGTCTTCTCCTCTCCTTATTTCTCCCTATCCTTTCTCTTCTTTGCCTATTATCTCTCCTTGCCTTTTCTTCCCTTTTTTACTATCTTCCATCCTGTTTTCTCCCTTTTCCTTCCTTTCTCTGGCTTCCCTCTTTCTTCTTTCCTTCCTTCATCTCCTTTTCCTTCTTCTTCTTCTCTCTTCTCGCCATGCAATAGAAGACAATCATACTAAATACTACTACCACTACCGACACTACCACTACCACCTACCACTACTACCACTACTACTACTACCACTACCACCACTACCACTACCACCACTACCACTACTACCACTACTACCACTACTACCACTACCACACTACCACTACCACTACCACCACTACCACTACTACCACTACCACTACTACCACTACCACTACTACCACTACCACTAATAGATGCTGCCACGATCTCCACCAACCACCCACCATCTCAACGTAATTTATTGTTTTGGTTACTACTACTACTACTACTACTACTATTACTATTACTACTATTACTACTACTGCTACTACTATTACTACCACTACCACAATCCTAACCTTGCTCCTTCGATCTACCAGTCACCACAATCACACACCAACCATCACCACCACCAACAATCACCACCACTACCAGACTAACAACCACTCGTACCCTCGTACTTCCACCACAACCAAACATTCTTCACACCACGTCTACCACACTACCACCACCACTACCACAATACACAAGAATGTCAGTGGTTCCTCGCTACCACAAACAACATTCACTTTTCATTAGCGGTATATTGTTATTCATATTTTTTTCATTTCTTTCTTTCTTTCTTTATTCTTTCGTTTCTTAAGCCTTGTGATGTCGAGAGCTGAGACGACTTATTAGACTCATGATTTGTGATTCCTTGAGAGGAGAGAGAGAGAGAGTTTTCAATACTTTACGTTCAGTTATATTATTGTTTAGTCCATATTTTTTTTCTATTACTTTTATTATTATTATTATTATTATTATTATTTATTGATTCATTATTTATTTATTTATTTTTGTTTTATTTTTTTTTAATTTTTTTTTGGGTGGTGGTGGTGGGTTTTTTTTTTTGAGGTAGTGAGAAAAAAAAAGTTCGATTTATTTACATCTATGACTTGTGACCAAAAATAATAGTGGATTTATATATATTTATGACTTATGACAAAACTAACAGTGGATTTATATATATGTATGCCTTATGACAAAAAATAATAGTGGAATTATATATATGTATGACTTATGACAAAAAATAATAGTGGATTTATATTTATGTATGACTTATGACAAAAAATAATAGTGGATTTATATATACGTATGACTTATGACAAAAAATAATAGTGGAATTATATATATGTATGCCTTATGACAAAAAATAATAGTGGAATTATATATATGTATGCCTTATGACAAAAAATAATTGTGGATTTATATATACGTATGACTTATGACAAAAAATAATAGTGGATTTATATATATTTATGACATGTGACCAAAAATAATAATAGTAATAAAATGGCAAGGCACGTCTTACCCCCCCCCATCTCCCTTCCCCCCTGATCCCCCTTACCCCCCCTCCCCTGATCCCCCCCCCTCCCCCCCTTCATGTGACAGTGACCAAGCCCATGTGTGTTGGTGTGTTGTGGATGCGGCTGATTGTGTGATGCAAATCCTAACCAGTTATTACGTACCCGCATCCGCCCCATTAATAGTTATAAGTAGCGGGAAAAGCTATGCACACACACACACACACACACACACTCACACACACACACACCACACACCCACACCTCCCCACACACACACACCACACCACACACACACATATCACAACACACACACACACTACTACTACTACACGACTACAACAACCAACTACACTATACTACTCTACCACAATCCTAACCCCTTGCTCCTTCGATATAAGCCAGCAATCACCACAAATCACACACCAACCACATCACTACACACACACACACACACACACATCACACACACACACACACACACACACACACATACACACACACACACACATATACACACATACACAACACCACAACACACACCCATACACACACACACACACACACACACACACACACAACACACACACACACACACACACACACATACACACACACACACTACTACACACACACACACCCAACACACCACACAACACCACCATCCCCACACCAACACACACACACACACACACACACACACACACACACACACACACACACACACACACACACCACACACAACCCTGAAGCTTAACCTTACTAAGATAACCTCGACCATGATAAGAGATAAGAGGCTGTTGGTGTTCCTGTTGTACGTATAATGAAGTGAGTCTTAAGAGGTTGAGGTTAATTAAGCAGACGTAGTATAAATTAATGTTGTTGTAATATTTTGGTGTTCTTGAACCCGCCAAATATTGATTGATAAAGAGGATAAAGAGTTGATTTTCTTTTCCTCGAGTTTCTACAGTTTTAGATCCACTTGTTGTGCTTTCCCGCTTACACACACACACACACACACACACACACGCACACGCACACGCACACGCACACGCACACACATCCTTATCGCTCTCCCTACTCCCCCTCAAAAACAAACATACTTATAAATCATGATACACTAAAAAAAAGAGCTTAAAACCCACTTCTTTGACCACCTCCTCCTCCTCCTCCTCCTCCTCCTCCTCCTCCTCTTCCTCCTCCTCCTGTTCCTACAATGGCCTTGAGTGTGACCGCCACTGCACATGACCGCCGGTATCGTGTGTCCACTTTG
>JACEEZ010012448.1:586757-591757 GCA_016584305.1 Chionoecetes opilio | reverse complement strand
GCAGTCAAGTAAACCAAGCACGTAATTAAGCCAACACACCAAAACAGAATCATGGGTACTCAAGACATCATCAGATAATTACAAGCGATCACAAGTAATTACAAGCAGGTAGACACAGACACAGGTAAATACAGGTGAGACTAAAAGAAATAGACCATAACTTCACGAGATTAATACACTCTCCATGGCTAGACAATCCATTGGTTAGTGCTGGGATGAGGCGCTAAATGGCGGGACTGTTCACACACCCAGGGGCGGAGGGCGGCAGGATCAGAGGAGGAACACAGTGAAGGGCGCGCCGTCATTTTGTCTACTTACCAAGACTGGTGAGGGCGGAGGCGGCGGCCTGGGTGTCCTTGCACTTCATGGCGAGCACCAGCTGGTAGCGGTGTGACGTGAGCGCTTCCTTGTAGTTGCCCTTGCTGAAGTACGCGCTGCCCAGGTTGCCGTGCGCGCGACACTCCCCCGCGATGTCGCCCAGGGATTTGGCCACCGACAGGTCCTGCTGCATGTAGGATACCGCCTGCGGGAGGAAGGAGGGAGGGCCGGTGAGGAGTGGCCCCTTAACAAGGACTCTAAGAGATAAGCTTGTAATGCATCCCATAAACCCTCGCTTAAGGAACCAGCGTCCCCGGCGCCGCTGCGGGATATCCGCCGCACGTCCGCGGGAATTGCTCTCAAGCTTGACATAATTAAACACTTTTCTCGGGACGGAAAAGCAGATTCATCGCGGTGATGCGGGCGTCCGGGCGACCCCCGCCGCCCACGAGGGTCCCGCCGGTGCCGCCTGTTAAGGGGTGGGCAGGGCGCGATGCATCTTGACTGGGACTGATAGATGTGCTCCGCAGCGGTGGCGCGGCCCAGGACGGGCTGAGGTGCTTTGTGTGTCTCTGGTTAACTGATTTGGGCGTTACCTCCACCACGACCTGACGAGGGGCCTCCGGGGCTCCCACAAGCTCGGCGTCGCGAGATTCGTGGGAGATGTCTCGCTCGTCCCCGTGAAGACAGGTTCCCTTTGATGGTTACCAGCTTGTGTTACTTTCCCAGGATTTTCTTACTGCTAAGTGTCCCCTCGATGAGCATTTTAATAGCGCTTGTTTTTCTCACTCCCTAAACATGTCTTGGGTCCATTTACCCCGTGGCTTGTATATTTACAGCAGCGATCCATTTGTTGGAGCTCCGTCTGGGCGGTCATTTAAAGCGACATTACGGCGAGCCCAGTACTGCTCCATGACGCTACTCGGAGAGGACACGCTCGAATATTTGATGACTATTAGCATCAGCAAGGTGTTGTGTGGGGCGGTGGGTCTGCAAACACAAGCATCAGACATTTGTATTGTGCGATGATGGGCCTTGAAACAGACACCCATTCGACAGGTGTCCCGTTCGATGGCCCTTGAACACACACCGGTCAGGCTGGGGCTTAACGTGCGATCGTTAGAGGAGTATTTTGTGGCTGTGTTACGCTTGGGTGGCCAGGCATCATGACCGCAGTACTCCTGGCGGGATCAGCGCGCGCCGCCGACCGCTGGGATTAGAGTCTTTGCCAAGTTTTTGCAGGCGAGTCAACCAAGCAGTTTGTATGTGTGTTTGTGTGTGTGTAGGTGTGTGTGGGGGGGGGTTGTGTTGTGTGTGTGTGTGTGTGTGTGTGTGTGTGTGTGTGTGTGTGTGTGTGTGTGTGTGTGTGTGTGTGTGTGTGTGTGTGTGCGTGTGTGTGTGCGTGCGAAAACCTGATAATGGTAAAGAAAGAGGATAAAGTAGTGATGCAAGGAATAAAAGTAAATGGTAAGCGTCCAAGAGTTTTAAGGGGAGAAAATAAAGCAGTGGGAGATTTCTTTTAAGGGACGGAGACAGATAATGAGCGCGGGGCTTCCAGGCAAGAACGGATGCAGTGCGTTTCGGAAAACAGGAAATTTGTTAAAAGTGTTTGGGTTCGCTTTTTACTTATTTATCTTAAGGGAAGGGAGGGTTATTTTAGTGGTTCATTTTGGGGACGCAGTCAGGTGGGTACGACGACTCCAACCATCGCTCCATAAAGCCACAACGACCCTTAAGCCGCAGTCTAAAGCCGCGCCTCAATGCCAGGGACGCAAGGCCGATACTTCCCTAACAAGATTATGAGCCTCGACACAAGTTTGAAGTATTTTTCCAGCATGGCGCCGCCTGCCTGGAGGGAAATGGGCCTTGCGTAATCAGCTTAGATGCCTTGGGTGACATAAATGACAGTCACGTGGCGGTCGTTACTACAAGCCGCGTCACTCGTTCTCAGGCGTCGGGGTTCGTGTGTAGCCAAGACGTAGAGGGTCGCGTCGGGTGAGTAATGAGGCAGCCCGTTAGTGAATGCGTCGGATTGCTGCCTCATGATATCTGTCCAAATCACATCCATCAAAGAAAACCGGGCGATGGATGGTTGCACTCTACAAATCAACCAAATGATGTGCGTCCCGACCACATCCATCAAACCCAACGAGGGTTACGCGACTGACGGCAGGACGCATACCCCTGCCCCCCATAACCCCCCTCTCCCCCAATCGGTGGTTCCAAGGTAATGCTGACGGTGCAGGATCCCTCGGCACTCCCACCGCAGCCTGGAGACACGTAGGAGACCAGACACACAACACTACTTCGAATCCCTCCTAGGTTCCCAACACGCGGGACGAAATTATCATCGTCTCCCTCTCGTCCCGGTCAAGTGTTCATTCCATTTTTCGCGACGTTCCCTGATAACATCCTACCTCGTATATTTCATCCCATTAACCGTGGAAATCAGTCTCTCGAGTGTATAATCTATCAAGCTTAAAGAGGCAAATCACACGCCGGGGGTGATAAGCGGCTCAGCATCTCCTCGCCGGGTTATCACGCACGCAGGGCTGAGTGGGTCTTGCGAGGGTCTTGCGGGGCTAATCTTGTCTCTCCCGGGCAGCAGGAACGCCACGAGGAGCGATGCATTATTTACCCGCGAAGAACCAGAGTCACAAAGGCGAAACGAGACGAGGTGAGATGCAAAACACCGCTACTGAAATATCGTGTTCGTGTTCCTGCTTTAACGTGAAGAAGGAAAACGAACGCAAACATAAGAACACAAGAAAATAAGGAAGCTACAAGAGGCTGCGAGACCTACACGAGGTAGTTTACAGCTCCTGTAAACGCCGCAATAGTGTTGGAGGAGGTTTTAAGCTCTGTTAAATAAATAAATAACTGTGACACGCACGCTAAATTATACCTCTGCTTACGGAACGTGGCTGAAACTTTAGCCTACGACCCTCTAGAGCTCCCTAACGCGGCTGAAACCATGCCCTACAACCCTATAGACCTCCCTACTTACCTTGTCTAGGGAGTTTAGGGCCCAGTAGGCGGAGGAGAGAGCGGAGAAGACAGAGCCACGTAGTTTGAGGGAACAAGTGCCGATCTTGAGAGCCGACTCCAGCACGACCACGGCCGCCGCGTAGTGCCCCGCCGCCAGCAACTCCTGCCCGATGACGGAGATGATGACGAAGGGGCTCTTGTCCAACCTCATCGTCTGCAGCTGTCGGTAGGTTGGCTCGAGCGTCGCTGTGGGAGAGAAAAAGGCAGTGTGAGATGAAGACAGGACACAAACAGGATACAAACAAGACATAAATGGGACAGGTAAACAAAAGAGACCAGTATGGAACGCGATTCAGTGTGGAGGAGGAAAGTCTTGAGTCGGAGAGGACCACAGGACTTTGAGAGAATAGAGGGTTATGATATCAAAGAATTACCGATCAGGACATGCATGTAGATTAGAAACAAGAGTGAGAAAAAGCCCAATGTTGTCAATTAAGGATTAAGGATGGAAATGGATATAACGTGAGTGTTAAAATGGTTGGTGATTCCAGCCCTCACACACACACACACACACACACACACACACACACACACACACACGCACACACACACACACACACACACACACCTGGCTCGTTTGATTGAAGGGAACTCGTCACGCGGGGCCTCGTTACACAGACCCCCAAACGAGGGGACACACAACGCAACGTAAAATTAACTCATCTCGAGCGTCATACTTCGAGGCTCTTGGGAAAAAATAGACATTAAATTTTCCAACGGACTTCCCAGGGTGGCGAGAGAGGAAGGAGCGTTGCGTTCTTGTTAAATGTACCAAGTTTGTTCGCTATCTCACGGGCCACCTTTGTTATTAAAAGCTCTTCACGTATATCTCAGACACGTAACCGAAAAACACAATGGTATTACAGGCTAAGCAAAGTCACTGAACCTTTTCCTGACATTATACATTTTTTTCCAAGGGACGAAGCCTGTTATGATATCAGACATTATAATCATCTGCCAGATATATAATTACCTGCCTGAAATTATTTAATGAAACTCGTACACTTAATTAATCACCTGAGAAAGCAAAATTATTTAATAGATACAAATATTGACAGTCATTGCATGTGTTTTTGTGGTTAAATCTAGCGGTCACCTAATTGGGCAGTTACCTTGCTAATTATCTCATGAGGGAATGCGAGGCCACCCAGATAAGCGGCCATTAATATTGACCACTTAACGCCTCTAACCATGCCATGCCACTATCTTCACCCACAGGCAAAGAAAGACCCCATTTTGTCCTTTTGTAACCAATTAGGGTGTAGAATAGGTAGTTTGCGTGTCTTGTTGCAGTGCTGAGCCGCAGACAGCCGCCGGAAATTACCCTTTATCACCCCTGGTCCTCCCCTCGGGCGCGTTGCCTCTACAGGGGGGGTGGTTGAGGCCTCGCCGTTATGATGTATGATAAGACGGGAAAAAATGTATCCGTCGGCACCGTTATGGCTGTTGGAGCGCGTCAAGCAAAGCATTGTTTCTTTTTTTTTTACCTTTATTAATCTCTCTCTCTCTCTCTCTCTCTCTCTCTCTCTCTCTCTCTCTCTCTCTCTCTCTCTCTCTCTCTCTCTCTCTCTCTCTCTCTCTCTCTCTCTCTCTCTCTCTCTCTCTCTCTCTCTCTCTCTCTCTCTCTCTCGTTT
>JACEEZ010012448.1:574257-581757 GCA_016584305.1 Chionoecetes opilio | reverse complement strand
GGGTGGTGGTGGTGGGGTGGTGGGTGGTGGTGGTGGTGGTGGTGGTGGTTACTCAATTATTATGTAAGACGCGTGTCCCTATATCACGTCTAATAAAATGTTGCCCCGACATGTATTTGCACAAGCAGGAGGAGTCTTCTACACACACACACACACACACACACACACACACACACACACACACACACACACACACACACACACACACACACACACACACACACATGCATCATAAACGTACATAAAACGAGCGTGGCCAAAAATATATAAACACAAACATGTTATAAAAAAAACTACAGAACACACACACACACACACACACACACACACACACACACACACACACACACACACATATCAGCCACAAACATGACCCACAGTCTGTTGTATGTAATTGTATTCTGTTCACGATAGAATAATAAAATTGCTGTAAGTCAAATGCTAAAGGATACCCTCCCCCCCTTTCCCTGCCCCCCCCCCCTTTCCCCCCTTTCCCTATCCTCTCCTCCCATCCCTTTGTCTCCAGCCTTACCATTTATAGTATTTTGCGATTGTTTTCTTTCTTCCACTTGAATTATCGTGTTACTCCTCTATCTTTCTTCTCTTCAATACTCTCTCTCTCTCTCTCTCTCTCCTCTCTCTCCTTCTCTCTCTCCTCTCTCTCTCTCTCCTCTCTCTCTCCTCTCTTCTCTTCTCTCTCTCTCTCTCGTTTGGGTCTTCCTTCTTTACCTCTTTCTCTAACTCTTTATTCACTCCAGACGTGGGTTCTTTTTTTTATCGGCAATATCCCTCTCTCCTTCGTGTGTCCTTCACCTCCCTCCCTCCTTCCTTCGATACAAACAACCTCCTCCTCCTCCTCCTCCTCCTCTCCTCCTCCTCCTCCTCCTCCCTCCTCCTCCTCCTCCTCTCTTCTTCCTCCTCCTCCTCCTCTTCCTCCTCCTCCTCCTCCTCCTCCTCCTCTCCTCCTCCTCCTCCTCCTCCTCCTCCTCCTCCTCCTCCTCTTCCTTTTCCTCCTCCTCCTCCTCCTCCTCCTTTCTTATCCCTTCTGCTTGACCTCACACAACCTTTTCTTGAGCAAAACCGAACCTTTCCTCGTAGGTGACCCTCTCTACCAGCCCCTTGGCCAGTCCCTTGACCAATCCCTTCAATGCTGCCACAACCCAATATCTCTCTCTCCCCTACCCTGAAAATTCAATCCTCTCGTTATCGATATCATTTTTTCACCTCAAACATCTACATTTACTCTATAAAAAAAATCATCTGTCCTCGCATAGTTTCCATAACGAACCATTTCATATTTTTTACGTACTGTTTGGACCCCTTTTTTGTTTTGTTTATCTACAGAGAGACATTCCAGTGTTTCTTTAGGAATTCCTCTTACTGTGATGTCACCTTCTGCCTTTCTAGCCTCCATTTCATCCCTCTCCTAGCTTTCATTCCATCCCTCTCTTTCTAGCTTCCATTCCATCCCTCTCTTTCTAGCCTCCATTCCATCCCTCTCCTAGCTTTCATTCCATCCCTCTCCTAGCTTCCATTCCATCCCTCTCCTAGCTTTCATTCCATCCCTCTCCTTCTAGTTTCCATTCCATCCCTCTCCTAGCTTTCATTCCATCCCTCTCCGAGCTTTCATTCCATCCCTCTCCGAGCTTTCATTCCATCCCTCTCCGAGCTTTCATTCCATCCCTCTCCTAGCTTCCATTCCATCCCTCTCCTAGCTTTCATTCCATCCCTCTCCTAGCTTTCATTCCATCCCTCTCTTTCTAGCTTCCATTCCATCCCTCTCCTAGCTTTCATTCCATCCCTCTCCTAGCTTCCATTCCATCCCTCTCCTAGCTTTCATTCCATCCCTCTCCTAGCTTTCATTCCATCCCTCTCCTAGCTTCCATTCCATCCCTCTCCTTCCTCTCTCTCTCCTCTCCCTCTCCTGCCCTCTCTCTCTTCTCCCTCTCCTTCTTCTCGTTTATGTAATGGCCTATGATTTGCCAACAGGATGGAGGGAAGCTGTAGAATGCTTGACACATCCTTGTTCTCATCTTGTCATTCTTCCTCATTGATCTCCCCATCAGTCTGCTTCTTCAGCGGGTATGTGTGTGCCTTCAGGAATTTAGTTGAGTCCATGTCTGACGTGAGGGGCTGTGTATCGTTTTTCTTCTGTTTTTTTTTCTTGCTTCAGTGCGAGTTAGTTTTAGTTTTAAAAGAGATAATAGGATGTTATGGTACGTGATGTGTCTCTCTCTCTCTCTCTCTCTCTCTCTCTCTCTCTCTCCTCTCTCTCTCTCTCTCTTCCTCTCTCTCTCTCTTCTCTCTCTCTCTCTCTCTCTCTCTCTCTCTCTCTCTCTCGCTATTCTCTCTCTCTCGCTCCATTTGTAGACTTGATATTTTAAGACTTTCTATTCTTCGACATGTCTAGTTTTTAGTTATTGTTTTCGTGGTAGATGTAATTTGTCTTTTAGGTTTGTCTTATGTTTGCTGGAACGTAAATATTACTTCACTTTTTTTGATCGTCATGTCAAAGTTTTCCATCAAGTGATAAAGAATGGTTCGGTTACATTATATTTTCCTTTGCAGTTTATAAGGACAGCTATTTGCCTGGATGTGACAATTTTCTCTCGTTAATCATACGTTTTCTGTCAATATATCAAAAATACTTTATTACTTGTTTTACTTATAAGCTTAAAAGTAGCTCCCTATATATGGATAAAATTGCGTTGTCTTGAATAAACAATAATTGAAGTACTGGCTGCATATTATTAGGGATCATTTTATCCACTTTTTATATATCTATTATTCCTTTTCAAGACAACGTGAATAGTAGTATCAATATCTTAAAAGAAAAGTAATATTCATAAAACTACACCAATACATTCAACAGTTCATCCTTCTAACCCTATTTTCCAATATTTACCCTATAAAAAATCATGTTATTGCTCTAAGTATTATCAAGAACCATAATTTTTCCTCTTAAGTTCAATATACCTTTAATGACCTTATGAATATCACCCAAAACTACACCATCACATTCAATATTCTATCTTTTCTATATCAATTTAAGATATTTTCTCTATAAGAAAGCATGTATGTTATAGCTCTAAGTATTATCAAGAACCATCATTTTCCCTCATAAGAATTCAATATACCTTAATATTTGGCCTTTATGAATACCACCCCAGCTTGTTAGGAACTCTTAAGCGCGTTAGCAATGACACTGTTTGTTAGGCATAGTCAGAGCCAGGAAAGGAGAGTCTTAACCTGGCTTTTATACGGCTTAGGCCCACCACTGAGATTTTTATGGCTATTCTTTCACACCCATATAGACCTGTAGAGTCTCCGCCCACACCAACACACGCACACACACACACACACACACACACACACACACACACACACACACACACACACACACACACACACACATACACACACACACACATGCGCGATGGTCAGGTTGATAAAGTGGCGGGCTCCCATTCTGTGGGTAGGCAGTTCGAATCCTCGTGCTCTCGGGGATTTTTCACTGACAAATTCGGGCGGTTACTGTCCCCCTTGAGCAAGGGGATGGGGGTGTGTGGTGTGTGAGGTCCCAGCATTGCCCAAAGATCGGTAATAATGAGCTCCAAGCTCGCACTGAAAGGGTGAAAACTGGCGATCGCGAGCCAGCCCGCGTAGACAAGACCATGGGTGAATAAATAACACACACACACAAACACACACACATACACCCACACACACACACACACACACACACACACACACACACACACCTGCACACACCTTTCTCTCTACTTGTTTATTCATTCGATTTTAGAATTTCATACACATAAATATTCCTCCTCGTATTTTATCCTCTAACATACACAAACTGACTCCATACTGTACTTTTCCACTCATATATATCAATACTATTATCCTATCTATCTATCTATCTACTATGCTATCAATACACTTATTATTCTCTAAGGCAAGGAGATGGTTTTGAAATGGTGGAATACTATAGATAACGCAAAAAAGTTGGATTATTATCTCTCTCTCTCTCTCTCTCTCTCTCTCTCTTCTCTCTCCTCTCTCTCTCTCTCTCTCTCTCTCTCTCTCTCTCTCTCTCTCTCTCTCTCTCTCTCTCTCTCTCTCTCTCTCTCTCTCTCTTCGTACCAATCGCATTAACTAAATATTGCCAATTCATTTACTCGCGGCGAATTCTAATTTATGCGAAGAAAAAACACACCCCAAACAAACCATTGAGGCAGCTTGGACTAACAGCGAACTTCCTCCCTCTTGAGCTCTCGGGGTGGATTAATACATTCGCATTCCTTCTTGAACAATCTCTGGGGGGGGTAGTGTGTCTCTCTCTCTCTCTCTCTCTCTCTCTCTCTCTCTCTCTCTCTCTCTCTCTCTCTCTCTCTCTCTCTCTCTCTCTCTCTCTCTCTCTATCTCCATGCCTTCTTTCAGTTTCCTCTCTCTCTCCTCTACCATGCTTCTCTCTCTCTCTCTCTCTCTCTCTCTCTCTCTCTCTCTCTCTCTCTCTCTCTCTCTCTCTCTCTCTCTCTCTCTCTCTCTCCATCCTTGCCTTTCACATTGTTTATTCCTCTACCTCTTTACATCCTTCTACCATGCCTTTTAATACTTCTCTCTCTCTCTCTCTCTCTCTCTCTTCTCTCTCTCTCGTCTCTCTCTCTCTCTCTCTCTCTCTCTCTTCTCTCTCTCTCTCTCTCTCTCTCTCTCAGATACTCACCTCATATCTCCTTCATCACTACATTTCTGGCATTTTTATTTATACTATCTTATATTTTATTTTTAGCGTTGCGTCGCGTGTTGGTGATTCTTCAGCTACTACCGTGGCCTACAACCTGAGGCCATAGCGGAGGCTGTCCATATCGGAGGCTCCTTGGCCCAATATCAAGCCTTATGGCCGCTTTATAGACCTCTTGGCCATACCAGAACCTCTTTTATACTGCCTAGTTTTTGGTCTCTTATCTACACTCTGTTCACATTTAAATCTTTCACCTTTTTGCATCACTTGGTATGCCTACGAGTGGGTCCAGATGGCCTCATTCTTCCTGGCCATGTTTCTGTTGGGCCATCTAGTAAGCTGGAAACCTATGTATTATTTTCATATATTTGTAACTCCCAGCTCATAACCATTTGTTGAAAGTTAGGTCATTCAGTAGGCTCTTTTAGCACGCTTGGCCATGCCTCTCCCTGGTCCAGGTGGCCGTATACTACCGGGCCATGTTTCTATTTGGCCATCTAGTAACATGGACTCAAGTATTCTTTTCATATATTTGTAACTCATCTCCAGTCCATTTGTTGAAAGTTAGTTAATTCAGTGGACTCCTTACCATGTCTTAGTCGCTGTGGCCACCCCGCCAAGGCCACACTGCAGGCTGAGGGTCTGGGCGGCGAGGGGGGGGGGCCAGGGGGGGGCAGCGAGCCACTCCGGTGCACTGGGGGGACTCTGATGCAACCTGGCAGCATGTTTCGTGCTTAGCTGGGCTCAAGTTGGACTCTTCCTCGACGCTCGCTAGCACTCCCACCACCACCATCATGATTCTCTCTCTCTCTCTCTCTCTCTCTCTCTCTCTCTCTCTCTCTCTCTCTCTCTCTCTCTCTCTCTCTCTCTCTGCTTCGCTCATTTGCTATCTCTTTTTATTGCTTTGTTATCATATAATTCTTGGTTTCATTCCTTTTTTTTCTTGCTCACATCTTAAAAGTAGTTTTGATAATTCTTACTTATTTGTTTTGTTCAATGTTTTATTTTTTTTCATTGTCGCAAGATTCCTACGTCATCTTTTTTCGATAAGATATTTTTCTCATAGACATTACTTCGTTTTTTTTTTCTTCTAGATCACAAAGTCTCAAACACGTAATTATTCCTGACACTTTATATTTTTTCTTCTCTAACTTTTATTTTCGTCTCCATTTCACCAATTTTTTTTTTTTGTATTACAACATTAGTATAAGTTCTTACCAATTATCACTAAATCACAGTTAATATCGTTATTTTTTATCTTTACTGTATCTCTTTTATCTCTTTCTCTCTATCTTTATTTAATTTCTATCTAATCATTACTTTCTTAATCATTTTGTTATCAATGTTTTTTCACCACTTCCTCCCATTATTGACTGTATCTCTTATCGCGGTTCCTATTATCACCTCTCTCCCTGTTTTTTTTGTGACCCACTTTCACTTTTATCGCACATTATCTCCTATCTCTTATCTCTTATTGCACAGACACCACTGATAACGTTGTTGTTTTCCGGGTTTTGTTGTGAAAGTTCTTGTATTTAATTCTCTTACTGTTTCTCTTCTCTCTCTTCTACTTATATTCTTTTACATTTTATATTCTTTATAATTCTCAGAGTTTCTCCTTCGCTCTTGACTCCTTCTGCTCTGAACTCAATTTTTTTAGCATTGGTTTTATGCATGCAATTTCTTTTATTTACCTATACTTTTAACCCCTTCACGCCCAAACCTTTCCTTTACTATAGAAATTCGTATGTTGTGAGCCATAAAATTACGACAAGTAACTGAATATACCAATTTAGCTAGTGGACAAGGATACTAAATAGGTCATATCTATAAAATATTGCTGATATTCATTAGAAATCATCTCATGGTACCCAAATTACAATGGAAATAACGTTCTGGGTTTCAAGGGGTTAAATATTGTCACCTCCTAAATAACATTATTGTATACATTTCTTACACCTATTTCTCTCACTTATTCTTTTCAGCCTTTAGTTTTATGTATACAGTTTCTTTTATTTTATTTTTAAACGTTGCCAGCTGGTAAATAACACTCTGGTGGTATTCCTTACTTCTTTAGAAATTTCGTGTTATACTTCTCTCTCGTAACTTCAACATTTCTTTTTAGTGATTTGGTTTATTGTTATATCTCAATGTATTTGTTTCTTTTATTTGTATTTTTATTTTATTTTAAACATTGCCAGCTCTTAAATAACATCATTGTAGAAATTTCGGACACTTATTTTTGTCTGACTTCAATATTTCTTTTCAGTGATTTGGTTTATTATAATATATAAATGTATGTATTTGCGTCATTAACCCCTTCACGCCCAGATCTTTCCTTTGCTATATAAAATCGTCCGTTGTGTGGGGGGTGGGTTTGTGTGTGTGTGTGGTGGGGGTTGTGTGTGTGGGGGAAGGGTATTGTGTGTGTGTGTGGGGGGGGGGGGGGTTCTTAGCCATAGAATTACGAAAACTAACTTAATATATCAAATTAGCTAGTCGACAAGGATACTAATCAGGTCATATCTATAAAATATTGCTTATATTCACTAAAAAATCGTCTAATGGCACCCAAATTACAATGGAAATTACGTTCTGGGTCTCAAAGGGTTAAGTCACAAAATATCATCCCCGCATTATTGTTTTCTTTCAATGCAACAACAAATGCAACAACAACCCCACTTCTCTCTTCCCTATACCCTGAAATTCTCTCTTATTCTATCTATTTTTCCCTCAAACATCCACATTTACTTCAA
>JACEEZ010012448.1:561757-566757 GCA_016584305.1 Chionoecetes opilio | reverse complement strand
GGTAGTGAACTGGGTAGGAGACGTTCTGGGTAGGATAGTGAACTGGGTAGGAGACTAACTGGGTAGGGTAGTGAACTGGGTAGGAGACGTTCTGGGTAGGGTAGTGAACTGGGTAGGAGACGTTCTGGGTAGGATAGTGAACTGGGTAGGAGACGTTCTGGGTAGGATAGTGAACTGGGTAGGAGACTAACTGGGTAGGGTAGTGAACTGGGTAGGAGACGTTCTAGGTAGGGTAGTGAACTGGGTAGGAGACGTTCTAGTTAGGATAGTGAACTGGGTAGGAGACGTTCTAGGTAGGGTAGTGAACTGGGTAGGAGACGTTCTAGGTAGGGTAGTGAACTGGGTAGGAGACGTTCTAGGTTGGATAGTGAACTGGGTAGGAGACGTTCTAGGTTGGGTAATGAACTGGGTAGGAGACGTTCTAGGTAGGGTAGTGAACTGGGTAGGAGACGTTCTAGGTATAGGAGACGTTCTAGGTAGGATAGTGAACTGAGAAGGAGACGTACAGGGTAGGGTAGTGAACTGGGAAGGAAAGTTTCGCGTGGCTGGCTGGTTGGCTGGAAGGGTAGACCAGACAGGGACACCCACTGATACAACATAAGAGGCCCGATGATTGATGTGTCGGAGGAGATAAACTCGCGCAGAGGAGAAAGAAAAATTAAAGGGAGGGCACTGAAATAATAGAGTTCTCCGTGGCCGGTAAGGGGAGATTTATGCGCAATGGTATCTGTGGAGGGGCGAGGGTGACGGGGAGGGAGGAAGGTGAGGTCAGGGTACTAAGGGCACGACAGGATGAAACGACGGTGGTGATGAGGCGTACTGTAGAACACAAACAAAAGAGGAATAAGAAATAATGCAATGATGACGGAGAGAGAGAGAGAGAGAGAGAGAGGAGAGAGAGAGAGAGAGAGAGAGAGAGAGAGAGAGAGAGAGAGAGAGAGAGAGAGAGAGAGAGAGAGAGGTTGGTCAGGCGCACTGCAGAACAAAAACAAAAGAGGAATAACAAAGAATGCAATATTGACGCATTTCGGTGTAACCACCAGAAAGAGAGAGAGAGAGAGAGAGAGAGAGAGGAGAGAGAGAGAGAGAGAGAGAGAGAGAGAGAGAGAGAGAGAGAGAGAGAGAGAGAGAGAGAGAGAGAGAGAGAGAGTTTGTATCCCCCCCTAGTTCGAATCACAGTTACAAGGAGTAGAATAGAGGAAGTCTAGATGGTCTATGCCGTGTGTGTCTGGATCGTCATCAGCGTATGGAGCAGCGTATCATAGCCTTTTATCTTGCACGACAGGCCGGATTAGAGGCTGCGAGGAGGCAAGGGGGGGGGGGGCAAGGGGGGGGGGGCAAGGGGGATGAGGTATAGTTTATGAATAATTAAGTTATGCTAATGAGCGACCTACACCAAGTCTCTTCCTTTTCCGACGCATTCAATCCACTACCTTCCCCACCACGGGCCAGTGACGTATGGTTTGCGACGAGCCATTTTATTCCCCCCTCTGTAGATGACCGACCCTCTGCAACATCTTGGAATGCCCCTATTTTTTTTACCCTCTTCTGCAGTCCCGCTATCCTCTCTCCCTCCTTCTCCTTCCTTCCTTCCTTCCTTTCCTTCTTCCTCCTTTCCTTCCTCCTTCTTTCCTCCTTTCCTTCCTCCTTCCTCCTTCCTTCCTTCTTTCCTTCCTTCCTTCCTTTCTCCTTCCTTTCCTTCCTCCTTCTTTCCTCCTTTCCTTCCTCCTTCCCTTCCTTCTTTCCCTCCTTTCTCTTCCTTCTATCTCTTCCTCCTTCCCTTCCTTCCTTCCTTCCTTCCTTCCTTCCTTCCTTCCTTCCTTCCTTCCTTCCTTCCTTCCTCTTCCTTCCTTCTTTCCTCCTTTCCTTCCTCCTTCCCTTCCTTCTTTCCCTCCTTTCTCTTCCTTCTATCTCTTCCTCCTTCCCTTCCCTCCTACCGTCCTTCCTCCTTTCCTTCCTTCCTTCCTTCTCCTTCCTTCCTTCTCCGTCCCTTTCCTCCTTTCCTTCCTCCTTCCTTTCCTTCCTCCTTCCCTTCCTTCCTTCCTTTCTCTTGCTTCCTTCCCTCCTTTCTCTCTCTTCCTTCTTCCTTCCTTCCCTTCTATCTCGCTCTTTCATTTTTTTCTCACTCCTTTCTCTTATTCGTTGCTTCTCGAGAACTATTCATTCATTCATTCTCTCTCTCTCTCTCTCTCTCTCTCTCTCTCTCTCTCTCTCTCTCTCTCTCTCTCTCTCTCTCTCTCTCTCTCTCTCTCTCTCTCTCTCTCTTACGTGGGTTTTCTCGTTTCGTCATAAAATGTTGCTCAAAATGAATAATTTCTATATTTATCGCTTTACTATTTCTTTAAAGCTGAAGGGATTGTTTGTCATGTCGATATTATTATTATTATTATCATCATCATCATCATCATCATCATCATCATCATTATCTATCATTATCATACTCCCGTTTGCGAAGTTTTCTAGATTTTTTTTTTTCTTAGTGCGATACGGTTTTTTTTGGTCACTCTTTGCCTTGAAATTTTTACCCCCGTTATTTTTCGGTACTTTCGTTATTTTCTTTTTTGAAAGTGTTTTAGGATTATTGTAAGATTTGTATATTTGTTTATTTTCAGTTTGAGTTTCAAGTTTGATGTGTGTGTGTGTGTGTGTGTGTGTGTGTGTGTGTGTGTGTTGTGTGTGGTGTGTGTGTGTGTGTGTGTGTGTGTGTGTGTGTGTGTGTGTGGTTGTGTGTGTGTGTGTGTGTGTGTGTGTGTTGTGTGTGGTGTGTGTGTGTGTGTGTGTGTGTGTGTGTGTGTGTGTGTAAGAGAGAGCGAGTAGTAAGAGTGAGTGAGTGAGTGAGATGAGTGAGAGAGAGAGAGAGAGAGAGAGAGAGAGAGAGAGAGAGAGAGAGAGAGAGAGAGAGAGAGAGAGAGAGAGAGAGGAGAGAGAGAGAGAGAGAGAGAGAGAGAGAGAAGAGAGAGAGAGAGAGGAGAGAGAGAGAGAGAGAAAAAAAAAAAACTCATTTTTTTAGGCTGCGTGAATTTAGTTCTGTTTCCATCACGATATCAACATCAAAAATATTTAAGCCCTGCCATTATATCTTCACTCACATCAGTTAGCTACTCATTACACTCAATTTGTATTCATCACATAAAAACAATGACCAAATCAACATCATCATCATCATCATCATCATCATCATCATCATCATCATCATCATCATCATCATCATCATCATCATCATCGTATACTAGAAAACATCATAAAAAACATCGATTTACATAATATTTCCAACTTTCTTTCAGTCCATCTTTTTTTTTTTCTAGCTCTTGTTTGTTTGTTTGTTTGTTTGTTTGTTTGTTTATCTTTTGTCAAACTGTAATAGATGTAAATAAATCAATAAAAAAAAAAAAAAAAAAAAAATCATGCGTTTCTCTCCTTCATCGATGCTTCACGTTAGAAAGAAAGAAGAAAATCTAAAAAAAAATCTAAGAAAGATTGTAAATATGATAGAAAATATTAGAAAACAACGATTTACATAACATTTCCAATTTTCTTCAGTCCATCATCTTGCATTTTTCTGACTTCATCAATGCTTCACGTTTAGGCGCGATCCTGTGATGCCTCGAGCCTTACCGCTACTGTAGAAGGGGGTTGGGGTGCAGGGGGCGGGTGGGGGAAGGGAGGGGGGGTGCAGGGGGAAGGGGGAAGGGGGGAGTGGTAGCGGCGTCCTGCTGGGGAGGGAGATGCCGTGGGACAAAGCAGGAGATTGAAAGCGAGATACAACGGCACAACTCTCATCATAATCCTTCATAACCCTCGCCCCTGAGTCCGGGATCATCTCCTCCTCCTCCTCCTCCTCCTCCTCCTCCTCCTCCTCCTCCTCCTCCTCCTCCTCCTCCTCCTCCTCCTCGTCGCCGTTCCTAGCAGCCTTCTGAATCTGCGTGTTTCAGATTTAACTACCGATAGAAACTTCATAGGTCTATCTGCTATTATGTGGAGATTATGATGTTTTATGTGTGTGTTGTGTGTGTGTGTGTGTGTGTGTGTGTGTTTGTGTGTGTGTGTGTGTGTGTTGAAGAGGTTGTGGGTAGTTGTAGTAGTAGTGTGGTGGTGTAGTAGTAGTAGTAGTAGTAGTAGTAGTAGTAGTAGTAGTAGTAGTAGTAGTAGTAGTAGTAGTAGTAGTGTGGTTGTAGTGACAAGATGCGTAACATACAGAAAAAAATTCGTATAACCTCATTCGAACACACACACACACACACACACACACACACACACACCACACACACACACACACACACACACACACACACACACACACACACACTAGTGTAGGTACTCCGTAGTGTAGTGGATAGCACGCTCCGTTCACAACAGAGAAGTCCCGGGTTCGATCCCCGAGCGGAGCGGAAACATATGGGCTGTTTCCTTAAAACCCCAGCCCCTGTCCACCCAGCAGTGAATGGGTACCGGGTGTCAGCCGGGGATTCGGGGGTTTGTGACCCCCCTCCCGGGGTGGTGGCTTCGGCCAACACTAAGCACTAAGGATGAATGATAAAAATGTTAATATGGAGACGGGGCCATACGAGCGATGCTCTGGCCCTGTAAAATACAACTAGATGAATACAACTAGATGAATACACACACATACACACACACAGGTGGAAGACGACAGGTGTGGCATGGCGGCGGCGGTGGAAGAAGCTAATGACTTGCGTACGTGTTGTGGTGGGGATCAATGCTCGTCTTTTGTTTGTAGATGGACGGCTGGCATCCCTTAAATCGCTCCCACACCATTGCTTAAGACCCCATTGAGGTTCCTGCAAACACTTCAAAGGCCCTCGTAGGTTCAGGGATATAGCATCGTAAAGGGAAAAACTTTAACGCCCCTATATAGCCTATGTTCCCTTAACTCCTCCCTTAAGTTCCTCAGGGGCTTCAGAGACTCGTTAGATCCTTTGACTTCCACACAAACATGTCTGAACCCAAGCAAATATGGTCTGTAATGTTTAGATATGAGT
>JACEEZ010012448.1:551757-556757 GCA_016584305.1 Chionoecetes opilio | reverse complement strand
TCACTAGGAAACCACACACTCGTATAGAGAACAACGGAATATGCACCCGGGGCCTCGCTGCTTTACTTTGAATGATGGAGACATGAAATTAAAAGCAATACGTGGTAATTTGTAGTACGCGTAGCAGCTCAGAAAAATAAACGCATTAAAATTCTTCCAATGAAATAACCGTAAATGAAATACAGGAAATTTATGTTACAAAAAAAACCTTACCTTGATTCGTAAATAGTTATTTATGAGTTAATGGCGCTGTAAGAAGGAACCCAAGGAGCCCATCAGAACCCAAGGAGCCCATCAGAGCCCAAGGAGCCCATCAGAACCCAAGGAGCCCATCAGAACCCAAGGAGCCCATCAGAACCCAAGGAGCCCATCAGAACCCAAGGAGCCCATCAGAACCCAAGGAGCCCATCAGAGTCCTCCCATAACCCCATCACCCAGCGCTCCATGGCTGACATATCCAGAAGGTCATAATATTACAAGCCATTTCCCAGGGTACAGAGTGCTTTGTCCTCCAGCCTCCCACCACACGCAGTCAAGGGCCTGGCATGGCATTGCGTTTAATACACCAGCCGTTCCAGGCCTTTCACAACACTCCAAGGGCATCATCCTTTCTATCATGGCAGTCAAACAGTCTCCATTTCAGACTATCTAGACCCTCCCATGGCACCCTAAAGAGCCTCCCATGGCACCCTGAGGACCTGAGGAGGCTCCCATGGCACCCTGAGGAGTCTCCCATGGTACCCTAAAGAGCCTCTCCCATGGCACCCTGAGGAGTCTCCCATGGCACCCTAAAGAGCCTCTCCCATGGTACCCTGAGGAGTCTCCCACATAACCCAGAGGACCCGAGGAGTCTCCCATGGCACCCTGAGGAGTCTCCCATGGCACCCTAAAGAGCCTCTCCCATGGCACCCTGAGGAGTCTCCCACATAACCCAGAGGACCCGAGGAGTCTCCCATGGCACCCTGAGGAGTCTCCCATGGCACCCTGAGGAGTCTCCCATGGCACCCTAAAGAGCCTCTCCCATGGCACCCTGAGGAGTCTCCCACATAATCCAGAGGACCTGAGGAGTCTCCCATGGCACCCTGAGGAGTCTCCCACATAACCCACAGGACCTGAGGAGTCTCCCATGGCACCCTGAGAACCTGAGCAGCCTCCCATGGCACCTTCAGAAGCCTCCATGGCACCCATCTATCCATTAAAACAAAGCCAAAGTACTCACCTCTCAAGGGACTCTTCATCGCCGCCTCCACCAGGCCCGCCAGAAGCTGCAAGGACTTGGGATCCTGGGCCAGGCCGCTGCTGAAGGCGGCCAGGGCGTCGGCGTGGCGTCCCAGGCACTGAAGAGCCACGCCCTGCCGGTAGTATGCCTGTGGAAGACACGAGAGTTACACACGACGTAGTAGCAACGCGAGGATGAGCAAACATCATTTACCATGACATACGTAACCCCTTGAAGCCCAGAACGTAATTTCCATTGTAATTTGGGTACCATTAGACGACTTTTAGTGAATATAAGCATTATTTTATAGATATGACCTGTTTAGTATCCTTGTTCACTAGCTAATTTGGTATATTAAGTCACCTTTTGTAATTTTATAGCTAACAATAGACCAATTTTTTATAGTAAAGGAAAGATCTGGGCGTGAAAGGGTTAAACACACACACACACACAAGGGGTACTGCGTAGTGTAGTGGTTAGCACGCTCGGTTCACAACCAAGAAGTTCCGGGTTCGATCCCCGGGCGGAGCGGAAACATATGGGTTGTTTCCTTAAAACCCCAGCCCCTGTCCACCCAGCAGTGAATGGGTACCGGGTGTCAGCCGGGGGTTTGTGACCCCCCTCCCGGAGTGGTGGCTTCGGCCAACACTAACCACTAAGGATGAATGATAAAAATGTTGATATGGAGACGGGGCCACACAAGCGTTGCTCTGGCCCTGTAAAATACAACTAGATGAATACAACTAGATGAATACACACACACACGTACTACCAGGGCGCACTGAGGAGACTTGCGCGCCATCTTGCGGGTCCGCCACGCACTGCGCAGGGTTAGCCAGGTGACCAGAGGGCGTCGTTTACCGCGGGTTGCCCCCTTGTTGGCGCCGCCCCCTCCTCGCAGCAGCACCATGGCGCCCCTTGCTTACACCGACGGGTCCTCACGATTAGGGGAAGGGGGAAGGGGAAAGGGGGAAGGGGAATGGCACAGTTTTCAAGCAGTCCTCATTGCTCTTGCTCCCCTCTGTCCCGTTTTCACTTTTAAATGTTTATATTTTTCTGTTTTGTCACTTCAGTTTCCTAGGGTTGAAGGAAAGTTGATGCATTTGTTTACGTCGTTGATTTCGGTAGATTCATTTTATGTGTGTGTGTGTGTGTGTGTGTGTGTGTGTGTGTGTGAATCTTCCTTTTCCGTGGGGGAACATTTGGTAACAACAGAAATACCGACATGAAACGACCGATAAATCAAGTACCCAACCCTCAAATGTTTATGACACCACACGCCAACACAACCACCAACACACACACACACACCACACACACACACACACACACACACACACCCCACACACACACACACACACACACACACACACACACACACACACACACACACACACACACACACAACAAACATAGATAGAAAGCGAGGACGAACGCGTGACAAAATGCAGGTTGATGAAAGGGTTCGATTAGGGTTCGAAGCAGCGTGAGGTCTTTGATTAATAGCTTCGAAGTGGATCATGAAACCGCTTCGAAAAGGCACCGAGCAGCATGAGGCACCTTTGATTAATGACCTTGAGACTCTACTGTTGACCACGTGATTGTTGCCTCGGAAAGGGAGGAGAGGGGAAGAGGAGAGGGGAAGAGGAGAGAGGGGGAAGAGGAGAGAGGGGGAAGAGGAGAGAGGGGGAAGAGAGGAGGAAGAGACGAGGAAAGATGAAGTGATAAAGGCCAAGGAGGAAGAATAAGAGGGAGAGAAAAAAGAGAGCTAAGGTCGTAAAGAAAGTATGAGAGAGTTCTAAAGATGGATGTTTTCACCTCCTCTTTCTCGTCATCTTCAGTCATTATCATTTTCATTATCATTCATACACGTAGAATCATGATCGTTGGGCTGTGAGAGATAACACCGTTTGCTGTATTTCGTTCGTGTAATCAGCGCCATCTATTGCCTGACAGCGTCCTCTCCTCCCTTCAGACATCTCGCAGGTTTCCATACACGGCTTGGCTTCACATTCGCGGCTCTTAATGGCCAAGGCAACAGATATTAATGAATTTTCTCCAATCCATAGTGGTGATATTAAACAGCGGGGATTGGTATGCTTAACACGCGAGTCCCCCTTCCCCCCCTCCTCCTCTATTCCCCCTCTTCCCCAACCCCCCAACAACCAGCCCTTCACCCCTACCCCCTCTCACCCTTCACCCCTTCTTCCCTTCCCTTCTCAGCTCTTCATTCCTTTCAACCACATCTCTGCTCTTCTTTTCTTTTCTTGTTTTCGGTTCTATTTGTTTGGTTCGCAATATATAGTTCTCCATTTGTGCATCTTTTCTTTTATTTCTTCTCTATTTCTTCTTCTTTTTATTTATCTTCTCTTTTATTTCTTCTCTATTTCTTCTTCTTTTTATTGATCTTCTCTTTTATTTCTTCTCTATTTCTTCTTCTTTTTATTTATCTTCTCTTTTATTTCTTCTCTATTTCTTCTTCTTTTTATTTATCTTCTCTTTTATTTCTTCTCTATTTCTTCTTCTTTTTATTGATCTTCTCTTTTATTTCTTCTCTATTTCTTCTTCTTTTTATTGATCTTCTCTTTTATTTCTTCTCTATTTCTTCTTCTTTTTATTTATCTTCTCTTTTATTTCTTCTCTATTTCTTCTTCTTTTTATTTATCTTCTCTTTTATTTCGGTTCAATTTGTTTGGTTCTCAATATTTATTTCTCTATTTCTATTCGTTGCGTCTTGTATGTGTTCTTCTTTCTAGGACTCTTCTTCCCTTTCTGTCTGTGTATCGGTTCACCTTCCTCTGGTTATCATACCTGGCCACGGAGACACCAGCCACGGAGACACCTGGCCACGGAGACACCTGGCCACGGAGACACCTGGCCACGGAGACACCTGGCCACGGAGACACCTGGCCACGGAGACACCACCTTTAATTACCATCAACAGGGAGGAACCAGTTATGTTTATGGATTTTTTTTCATCGACACAGTGTAGAAATTTCGATTAATTAATAGGCAGCAGTATTGATTGTCATGTTCATGTATTTTCACAGCCTTATCTGACCACTTCCACTACCCCCTCCTCTTCCTTCTCCTCTTCCTCTTCCTCTTCCATCCAATAGGTCTCCTGGTATCTGTTCTTCCTTGACCACTTCCACTACCACCTCCTCTTCCTTCTCCTCTTCCTCCTCTTCCTCTTCCATCCAATAGGTCTCCTGGTATCTGTTCTTTCTATGTATTCCTGCGTATATTCCTCTTCCTCTTCGTATCTGGCACATTTCCACTTTTTTTTTGCCTTTCAATCAATCTTCCTCCTCCTCCTCCTCCTCCTCCTCTTCCTCCTGCTCCTCCTCCTCCTGCTCCTCCTCTCCTCCTCCTCCTCCTCCTCCTCCTCCTCCTCCTCCTCCTCCTCCTCCTCCTCTTCTTCCTACTCCTTTTTTAAATGTTATAGCGGCGTTAACAGTGTTTGCCTGCCTGCTTGCCATTACTTGTTGCCTAAATTACCCATCGACACCTTCCGCATGCACCTGTCTGCCGCCCGTCGCCTGCCGTCCACCGGCCTTAATGCTGAGTGACACTTGAGCCGCGGCAGGAATGTCCCTCCTCTGCACAATCAAGAGAAGGATGCGTGAGGCGACAGGTGGAATTTCGGCGCTGATGGGGAGGGTTGTGGCCGGCCGATGGTGCTCTCTCTCTCTCTCTCTCTCTCTCTCTCTCTCTCTCTCTCTCTTTCTTGCAATTCAATGGTTTTTCTTCTCCTTATACTTTTACGCCCATTCTTTTT
>JACEEZ010012448.1:546757-549257 GCA_016584305.1 Chionoecetes opilio | reverse complement strand
AGAAAAAGTTAGGTAAGGTAAGGTTATGTTAGGTTAGGTTAGGTTAGGTTAGGTAGGTAGGTAAGGTTTAGGTAAGGTTATGTTAGGTTAAGGTTAGGTTAGGTTAGGTTAAGGTTAAGGTAGGTAAGGTAAGTTTAGGTAAGGTTAGGTTAGGTAAGGTTAGGTTAGGTAAGGTATGGTCAGGTCAGGTTAGGTTAGGTTAGGTTAAGGTTAGGTTAGGTTAAGGTTAGGTTAGGTTAGGTAGGTAAGGTAAGCTAGGTTAGGTTAGTAGGTAAGGTTAGGTTAGGTTAGGTTTAGGTTAGGTTAGGTTAGGTTAGGTTAGGTTAGGTAAGGGTTCGGTTACCTCACATCTCACACTTTTTGTTTGCTTGTTACTTCCAACATTTTTAGGTCAATTGCAAGGCCGCTTTTTACACCCCCAAGAAGCACCACCAACACCATTACTACCACAACACCCTCAAGCTGGTCACCGTCTGGACTCGCTTCTTCTACAACACTGTCTCGTAGCCCTGCGTCCGGTTCGGTGGGCGAGGAATAAGTGTCTCCATCGCGGCTTGTATTCCGATACCGCGGCCGAGGGAGTGACGGTCGGCCATGTTACCAGATAGTTCATTGAAATATTTTTGAGTCCTTAGTCTCTTTACCAGCTGGATGTTCGGCACGCAGAAGCACACGTGGAATTTATACGTGATGAGGTGTTAGTTTTATTACTTTGACGATGTGAAGCAAGCAGCGTATAGGAGGGTTGAGGGCTGTTAGAAGGTAAGGAACGTCAACACAGAAATATACAATGTTGGAAAAAATAATATTGAAAGTTGTAGTATTAGGAAGAAAGAGTGAGTTAAAGAGTGTGAGTTAAAGAGTTAGAGTTAGTATAGAAAGTTATTTAGTTTGAGGTGAGGAAACTGTTATTAGTCAAAGAAGGAGCGATATGTTCTGAAAGTTATAGAGATAAAAAGAAAGAAAGAATAGAGATAGAGATAGAAAGAAAGAAAGAATAGAGATAGAGATAGAAAGAAAGAGGTTAGTTAAAGTGAGTTAAAGAGTTAGAGTTAGTATAGAAAGTTATAGAGTTTCAGGTGAGGAAACTTACTGTTATAAAATTTAAAAAAGGAGAGATATGCAACAATGACCAGAACAACAATGAGCCTCGAGGCCATCGGAATACTTGGAATACTTTATCAGAATTTCGGTATTTTAATGAGTACACAGTGTCGGGAATGCAACGTGCTGGAAATGACACTCTAGGGAGGACGTGTGTGCTGCTGAGGAATGCACCCCTCCTACAGGACACGGCACACGTAGGATGTAGGATACGGGACACACGACACATAGGACATGGGACACACAGGGACATAGGTGGGACATAGGTGGGACATAGGTGGGACAGTCTGGTGCCACGTCTGATTGTCTGGTTAGTGACTCCGGGGAAGGTCGAACTACAAGGCGAAAAGGGCAAAAAAAAAAAAGGCAGGGAAAAAGGGCTGGGGATGCCACACACACACACACACACACACACACACACACACACACACACACACACACACACACACACACACACACACACACACAGACACACGCGAACCACCACCTCTTCCTCTTCCTCCTCTTCTTTGCTCAGTCATACAATTCACTGTTAGGAGTAGTTAAACACAACCCATTTAAAGGACCCAATAAAGACTTAGAAACAGGCCATCAATACTTGCTTCCAGGAGGGGTCGGGGAAGGGGCTTTAAACCTGTCAGGCACCCCCCCTAACCCCCTCTCACCCCCTCCCACCCACCCCTTCACCCGTATCAAACTATACAATGGGAGGCAGGGGACACTATCAGCCTTTATCAGTGTTTAGGGTATATATCTTATGGTGTAATGGACCCTAATATCACTAGTGACAGAGTTATTGCATGTGTCCCCGAAGAGTCCTCTCCTCTCCTAAATTCTTCTTCTTCTCTCTCTTCTATTTCGTTCTCTTCTTTTGTATTTGTTGTTTCGTACTTGTGTTGTTTTATCACTATTGTTTCATTTTCTATTACCTTGCATTTATTTGTTGTTGTTGTTGTTGTTGTTGTTGTTGTTGTGGGTCTCTCTCTCTCTCTCTCTCTCTCTCTTCTCTCTCTCTCCTCTCTCTCTCTCTCTCTCTCTCCTCTCTCTCTCTCTCTCTCTCTCTCTCTCTCTCTCTCTTGTTGATAGTGAAGAGATGGACACAACTCATCTCTCCGATAATGGTGAGTGCGCTGTCCACGAGAGAGAGAGAGAGAGAGAGAGCGAGAGAGAGAGAGAGAGAGAGAGAGAGAGAGAGAGAGAGAGAGAGAGAGAGAGAGAGAGAGAGAGAGAGAGAGTAAACAAAGCAAAGAGACCAAGACATGTTTACTAGTGGAAAAATACGAGTAATTTCCATCATCACCATCATCATCGTAACTTTCTCCACCACCACAACCATAACACACACACACACACACACACACACACACACACACACACACACACACACACACACACA
>JACEEZ010012448.1:536757-539257 GCA_016584305.1 Chionoecetes opilio | reverse complement strand
GAGGAGGAGGAGGAGGAGGAGGAGGTGGTGGTGGTCAGAGATGAAGGAATAGGAGGAGAGAGAGAGGAAAAAAAAGTGACTCAAAGAAAAGGAACAGTAGAAGAAGAAGAATAATAGTTGGAAAAAAATATATCAGTGACCTTTGACTTGTGGTAGAAAGAAAAGTAAAGGAAAAGAAAAGAAAGTAAGACAAGATAGAAAGAAAAGGAAGAAATACAGTAGGATTGACAAGAAATATAGAGGATTGTAAGTCAAATAAGAGAATTTTTATGAAAGGAACGAGGCAGGTGTAGTTCCTCACAGTGTATAATGAGACGATTTATTACGATAAGAAAGTAAGTTTAGATAAGGAAATATATTAATGATAAGTAAAGAAATGATAATGGTCAACAAAAGTGTGAGGAGAAAGGAAGGAATTGCAGGAGTAAGAAATTCATTATTTTGTCATTAGTAGAAATAGAGAGAGAAGATAACAGTATAATGATCGAGGGTTGAGAGAGAGAGAGAGAGAGAGAGAGAGAGAGAGAGAGAGAGAGAGAGAGAGAGAGAGAGAGAGAGAGAGAGAGAGAGAGAGAGAGAGAGAGAGAGAGAGAGAAATACAACTCCCTTCCTCGTTCGTTCTAGTCCAAACACACTTCCCTTCCCAAACGAACGAAACACGCGAAGACACACACACACACACACACACACACACACACACACACACACACACACACACACACACACACACACACACACACACACACACATTTTCTCTCGTTCTTCCATCACATCCCTTCCTTCATCCCTCCCTCCCTACCTCCCTGTCCCCCTCCCTACCTCCCTTTCCCCCTCCTTTTCCCCCTCCCCCCCCTAGAGTACGGCGGGCCAAACCTCAGTAAACAAACAAAACAAACAAGCAAACACACAGAGAAGCCGCGGCGGCCTTTGATGGAGGTGTTTGAGTCTCAACATTGCCAGTCCATTGAGGGAAAAAAATCATCTTTCCCATACCATTCCCTGATTTCCTTTCTTTTTTGCCGCTCTTTAACATATTTTCGATTTTTCTCTTTTACGTATTTTCCTATTTTTTCCGTTTTTCGTAAATATTCGTTTTTTTATTTTTTTATTTCTTCCTTTTTTACTTTGAGTTTTTAGCATTTTTTTGATTTTTTTCTTTTACGTATTTGCCAATTTTTCGGTTTTTCGTAAATATTAGCTTCTTTTTTTTATTTTTTTATTTCCTCCTTTTTTATTTTGAGTTTTTAGCATATTTTTGATTTTTTTCTTTAACATATTTTCCAATTTTTAAGTTTTTCTGGAAATATTCGCTATTCTGGTTTTTATTTATTTATTTATTTATTCCTTTTTTTTGAGTTGGTGCTTTTTTTTCTCTCTTTTTTTTTCTTGGTATATGTTATGTGCATCCATCGGCAAATTTTTCCACCCGTTTTTTTTCTTCTTCTACTACTACTTTATTATTATTCAATGTTTTTTTCATGTTTTGCTTCATACTTTTTGTTGTTGTTGTTTAGTGGAACATTGTGTCGTCATTATGGGTTTTTTTTCTGATTTATTTATATTTTTCTTTCGTAAATCCACATGTTTCTTTCTCTATTGTGTTGGTTTTGTCATTCTTTACATCTCGCCTTTGCCTTTTCTCATACTTTCTGTTTCTTCTCCTCCTCCTACACACCCGTCAGGATGGCTCGATTGGTAGAGCTGTTGTCTTGCGTGTGTAGCGTCCCTGCGCATTCGGTCAGCGGTTCGAGTCCACCAAGTTCGTCCTGGCGTGGTGGCGCTTTGTATAGTCAATAACCTTGTAGTTGGTACTTGCAAAGTGTCTAGATAGGATCAAAGTATCTGATCTTATCTCCTCCTACACCTCTTCTTGTTCCTCCTCCTCCTCCTCCTCCTCGTGTTGATCGATGGAACAAGCTACCAGCAAATGTTGTCGAAGCCAGCACAATAACTACATTTAAAAACAGACTTGACGCGCACTGTAAAGTAAATGGGTATTGATAGTACCCTGCGAATTCATATTATAGTCCCCCGGATCGATTAGTTGTAGTGGTAGTGGTAGTTATAGATAGTATATTTCATATCCTATCATTCTTCACTACGTAACCTCCATGTTCCTATCTTCTTTAGGGACATGGTATCATTTTCCAACTGTTTTCTTACATGTAGTTGATAGTTAGTGGTATTTAGTTCAACAGATACCCTAGTTATGGTCCAATAGGTCTTCTGGTGTCTGTTATTCCTATGTATTCCTCCTTCTTTTCCTCCTCGTCCTCATTCCAATCGTAAATCCTTGACTGTGAACGACATCTAAGTGCTGTAATTAAACCTTAGTGTGACATTCCTTCCTTGGCTTCAAAAGGGATTCACTTCTCCTGGATCCGAACCCTGTGAACCCCCCACTGTGAAACCTCAACACATCTTCCCCCCTTTCCCCCATCTCCCCCTACCCCAACCCCCCCCCCCACACTCATTTCACTGGGGAAGTCAAACATTGTCG
>JACEEZ010012448.1:519257-531757 GCA_016584305.1 Chionoecetes opilio | reverse complement strand
ACCGCTATGGACATGATCGCCCGGAAAAGAAACTAACACACACACACACACACACACACACACACACACACACACACACACACACACACACACACACACACACACTTCCAGACAAGCCCAGTCATTCATCAGAGAAACTTAAAGGTCAAACCACATCAGGACCACGTCAAGACCGCGTCAGGAGCGCAAAGCCACCGAGGAGGGAGTAGTTAGAGGTCACTGGACAAACTGCTCGCAAAACCCACCAGTTGGAGAGACAATGACTCCGACGGGGAGGTTCCGGTCTAAGCATATGCATTGCACCGGCGTCTTGCTGTACCGGCGGAGCGACAGACAGACAGACAGACAAGCATATGAAACCAACCACCAGACTGCCTTCCCTTCCTTCCACGCCATCACCCCTCACCACCACCATCACCACCATCACCACCATCACCACATTGCAGACACCTCACAGCCTTGTTAGGTCGACACACTCCCTCCTCCTCCTCCTCCTCCTCCTCCCCTGCCAAGCTCCCCACCTCCATCAGGACCCTTCCCCCAAGTGTCATGTCCCCATACCCCTGTTAGGTTTCGTTCCTTGCCAGGCTTGTCAGACGACGGCCATAGACCCCATAGAGGCCCCCATAGAGACCCCCTGGACCCTGTCAAGTCCACGCCGCCTGTCGGGTCTCGGCGCCGCCAATGGATGTGTTATCAGAAATTTCAAACCGAACTTTATGGACGATGGAACAGCCGCCACCTGCAGATAAATTTCGTATGCAGGAGTCGCTGGTCAACAGTGTGACGATAACCTTTCGCCCTGCAGGTTCCGCAGTCACTTAGCCACCACAGGACCAGATATCATAAGGACCCACATATAATTACCTCCCCCCCAAGAAATAGTTAGAGTAGCATTAAGTAGTAATAGACTCTGAAAAAGGAAGACTGAAGCGACTATCTGATGGTTACTAACACATCTCCATCGAAAGGACCTGTTGTGGGCTGGAAGGGTGCCGTTAGCGGAGCGGGGGTGCACGGGGGGAGGGGATGGGGTACGGCAGGGTGCGATGTGGGCCATGTCACTCAAGGCAGATGTCGCTGGTGAAACTCCGGCGAGATGGCGATAAGAAGACCAGCGTTGGGGTCGAAGAATGTGCCGTGGGAGGACTTTGCACAGCGTCCTCGCCGAGACAGTCCGGTATTTGGGTAGTAGAGTCTCGGAGGGAAGTGAGTAGCGGGCCATTTGTAGGTTGGGAATAGGGTGATAAGTATAGCTGAGGGCCATGATAGGGAGATCGGGGAGCAGGTGATGGGGAGTCCTAAGTAAAGAGGAATAGCTGATGGTGACTCGAGGATTTTGGTGACAAGAGGGTGCAGCGTGGAGGAAGATTGGCCACGGGGGTTTTGGGCGAGGGAGACACGGGTGGAGTCAATTGTAGAGGGACACACCCATTGAAGGAATGTCAAGGAAAGGAGAGAAGTGCCTGCAAGATATGGGAGGAAGGGAGGAGGGCGACGACGAGGAGGAAATGATACGTCTTAGTCTTGTTTATAGGGAGAAAAGAAGAGAGAGAGAGAGAGAGAGAGAGAGAGAGAGAGAGAGAGAGAGAGAGAGAGAGAGAGAGAGAGAGAGAGAGAGAGAGAGAGAGAGAGACGAGAAGAAAATGATACGGCTAGTCTTGTTTATAGGGAGAAAAGAATGAAGAGAGAGAGAGACAAACAGAGAGAGAGAGAGAGTAAATCGGTCGTCCATTAGTGAGAGCTCGTAAAGACGTCACCCTCGAGGGATCACTGCCGCCCACCACCCACCCTCGACGCCCTTCCCGCCCACCTCCTCCCAAGGGCAACCTCACATCCCTACACGCCCGCCGCCACCGCAAGTCGCGCGCCCAACATTTCACTACGCTCGCCGCACGTTAAGTTGGCGAAAATGGAGCCCCTTCACTCCTCCCTTCAGAACGCACGGAATTGGCTGAGGTGTTGGGTGAGAATGCCTTACTCCAAGTTCCACCCAAAACCCCAACACCCAACACCTCAGCCAATCCCGTGCGTTCTGAAGGGAGGAGTGAAGGGGCCTCATTTTCGCCAACTTAACGTGCGGCGACTATACACGATATGAAGTGAAAATATAAGAAGCATTTTATAATACAGTCGTCAGATTGACTACCACTTTTTGTATCTACATATTCAGGTGCGGTCTGATCTTACGTGTATAAAAATAATACTTAGATAACAAGAAGTAATTTTAAGAAGTTAGAATAATCCTATTTGAAGAAGTGATTGTTGAGTACATGCAGTAAATGACTCACTAAATATAGATTCCGTGCATGTGAAGAGATGGTAAAAGAATAAGTGATCGAATATGATTATGAAGAAGAAAAAAATCAGTATTCGAGCGATGAATTTAGGAGTCAATTTCATCAAGTCAAACTCATTTTTTGTATCATCGAGTTAATTTTAAATCAACGCGTCTCATTTTTCTTCTTGTCTGCCGTTAGTTTCTCTACATTCCAAATATTGATTTACCGACATTTCAACACCACCACAACCCTTCTCATGTCACTCGTAATGAGGTAATAATAAACTCCATCACCTCTGCTTCCATCCCTAACGAGCCTTCTTAACAACCATGACCAACAAACACACCATCATCATTACAACACCATCAACACCATTACCACCATCACCACAACACATCAACACCTTGGAAGCATTATCACCACCACCACTGACACCATCACCACCCTCTCTTTAACACCCAGGAAACCACACAAACCATTATCACCACCATCACCATTACCACCACTCACCACCACTCACCACCACCACTCAACACCACAAGTTTTCCAGGTAGTAAACTCAGCAGGGCCGCATTCTGTCTATCACCTTAAGTAGATTCTAAGCCCTCTTTAGCTCCTCCCTATAAAGTGTCAATCTTGTATCCTCCATCTAAATTATTTCTCACCCACTGGAATCCTTTTTTAAGTAACGGGTTCCTTACTCATCAAGACAGGTGACGAAGGTGGTGGAAGGAGAGAGATACCGGGTCCTCCTGCCTCGCCTTTGTCTACCTGTGTTTAGCTCTCTCTCTCTCTCTCTCTCTCTCTCTCTCTCTCTCTCTCTCTCTCTCTCTCTCTCTCTCTCTCTCTCTCTCTCTCTCTCTCTCTCTCTCTCTCTTTTTTTTGGGGGGGGAGAGGAGGACGAGAGCGCCACTGATGTAATTTTTTTTATTTGCAAGTGGGTTTTTTTCCTGGCTATTATTGTTATTACTACTTTTCTTATTATTGTTATTGTTATTATTATTGTTATTAATATTATTATTATTATCACTGCGGTTATTATTTTTAGTGTTATTATTATTTTATTGTTATCATTATTGTGATCATTACTATTATCATTACTTTTATTATTATCATTATTATTATTATTACTTATGGTATCATTATTATTTGCGTCATTATTATTTTTTTTGGGGGGGGCATCCATATTTTAAATGTTCCATCGTAGGACTATCTATTCTTGTCTTATCTATCTTATTTCTATCTTTATTGACTATCTTATTTCTTGAACTTGCATGACTTTCTTCCTAAAATTGTAACTCTCCCTAATTACCACTCTTCATTACTATAACTCTTGCATTTCCAGAACAATTTTCTTTTCACATTTACTTCCCTATATGTATTTACCTTCGATAGCTACCACCACCACCATAACCTCTACCACTACCCCTACAACCACCACCACCACCACTACCACTACCACCACCACTGCTATATACTACCGCTCCCTCTCATCACTCTCCCCTACATAACTCTCCTTCCCTCATCATCACCCACCACTTTATATATCATCAACACTGCCCATCTCCCCTTCCTACCTCCAGCTTCCCTTCTCTCTCTCTCTCTCTCTCTCTCTCTCCTTCTCTCTCTCTCCCTCCCCTCTCTCTCTCTCTCTCTCTCTCTCTCTCCTCTCTCTCTCTCTCTCTCTCTCTCTCTCTCTCTCTCTCTCTCTCTCTCTCTCTCTCTCTCTCTCTCTCTCTCTCTCTCTCTCTCTCTCTCTCTCTCTCTCTCTCCCCACCCCCTCGTGCCATTTTCCTCCCCACATGATGTATTTATTGCTAGCGAAATATTTTGAAATCTGATTATTTTCTACCCTAACCTTACCTTACCTTTCCCTTCCCTTCCCTTCTTCCCTCCCTCTCATGTCGCCTTTCTTCACTATCCACACTGTGTTATTTTGTATTTTTTCTGCTGTTATTTCTGTTAGTAATTGTTATTGTTTGGTTTGATCAAAAAGTGACAAAGTTTCGTTCTGGTTTAGTTTGCGATTTAAATTTTTATTTGTTGTATTTTGATGTTACTGTATTTTTTATTAGATGATTTGATATGGATTTTTTTTTTTCTCTCTCTCTCTCTCTTCTTCTCTCTCTTCTCTTCTTCTCTTCTCTCTCTCTCTCTCTCTCTCTCTCTCTCTCTCTCTCTCTCTCTCTCTCTCTCTCACACACCACAACCACTACGCACTCACTCCACACCACACAATCACCAAAGTTATAGTAATAACTCCCCTAAATAGCCTAAACTCTCTCTCTCTCTCTCTCTCTCTCTCTCTCTCTCTCTCTCTCTCTCTCTCTCTCTCTCTCTCTCTCTCTCTCTCTCTCTCTCTCTCACACACACACACACAACCACTACGCACTCACTCACACACACACACAATCACCCAAAGTTATAGTAATAAACTCCCCTAAATAGCCTAAACTCATCTCTCTCTCTCTCTCTCTCTCTCTCTCTCTCTCTCTCTCTCTCTCTCTCTCTCTCTCTCTCTCTCTCTCTCTCTCTCTCTCTTCGTCATTTTCTTTTCACTTTACACACGCGCGCACGCACATTCATTCTCTTCATCATTCACTTTTCTCATCTCTCTTGTCCTTCCAGTGTTTGCAAACTGACATTCTTTCACTGACTGTCAATGTCTCTTAAATCTTTGTGCTCCTTAATTTTTTTCCTTTTTTCCTGTCACTCGCATGTATTTTTTTTCAATTATGTGGACTTTCCTCTCTCCCTTCTTCCTTTCATCCGCTTCTCTCTCTCTCTCTCTCTCTCTCTCTCTCTCTCTCTCTCTCTCTCTCTCTCTCTCTCTCTCTCTCTCTCTCTCTCTCTCTCTCTCTCTCTCTTTATTGTGTGGACTTTCCTCTCTCCCTCCTTCCTTTCTCTCCTCTCTCTCTCTCTCTCTCTCTCTCTCTCTCTCTCCTCTCTCTCTCTCCTCTCTCTCTCTCCTCTCTCTCCTCTCCTCTCCTCTCTCTCTCTCTTCTCTCTCTCTCTCTCTCTCTCTCTCTCTCTCTCTCTCTCTCTCTCTCTCTCTCTCTCATCTTCTCCTCTCTCTCTCTCTCTCTCCTCTCTCTCTCTCTCTTCTCTCTCACAAACCAACCACACACACACAACAAACAGACACACACACACAGACACACACACACACACACACACACACACACACACACACACACACACACACACACACACACACACACACACATGAACATCACGCCCAACACATTTCCTTCCCGATTTGAAGTGTAAAAAGCTGCAGTTTCGCACGTCCTCTCAAGAGCAAAGCGTCATCCTCGACTGACTTCTTTGATCACTTTCTTGCTCCTCACTGAAATCACTTGCCTTTCGATCACTGTCTCCCTATAGTCTATTTTTTTAAGGAGGTGAAAAATCCTGACCCCTTGCTGCTTACTGACTGATTTTTGATGCCAGGAAAAAGGAATAGTACGGTTCTTCTAAATTTCAGCTGTATTTTATCATAGTTAACCCTATTATCAGGTGAACATAGGCATCCTTTTAAGCATGAGACCTTAACCCTTCACGCCCAGATCTTTCCTTTGCTATAAAAAAAAAAAATTCTTAGCCATAAAATTACGAAAGTCACTTAATATACCAAATTAGTTAGTGGACAAGGATACTAAACAGGTCATATCTATAAAACATTGCTTATATTTTCAAAAAATCGTCTAATGGTACCGAAGTTACAATGGAAATTACGTTATGGGTCTCAAGGGGTTAAGATGGAATTCAATTAATGCCTCGTTAGAAAGATAGACTATTGTCGTAAAAATGATCAAATCTTAGACATACGGACGTTCAAGGCATTCCAAATACTCTGTTGTGTCTGATATTAAATACATTAACTATATAAATGTTTTGCAAAGTAAGATTGTTTATAATGAATGTATAACGTATAATGAATAGTAAGTAAGTAAGATTGAATAGTAAGATTGTTTATAATGAATGTATAACGTATAATGATGATTATGTGGTATGATAAAATGATGATATTAGATAATGAATGTTTATGGTTAGGTGTTTAGCATTTACAGGTTATTTAATTAATGGGAATATGAATGACACGACCACATTATGTTTTTGGAGACATAACTAACAATGGAAAAAAGTTCTATTAGTGGATTTATCAGGTCAAATCAACCTCATTTAATCACAAAATTCAATGGGAGTCAGAATTTTTTTTAGTTTCTTACAAATGCAATCTGTCCCATGAAGAGAGAGAGTTAGATTGAAAAGATAAGTTAACACGCAATGTCTATGTGTGTGTGTGTGTGTATGTGTGTGTGTGTGTGTGTGTGTGTGTATGTGTGTGTGTGTGTGTGTGTATGTGTGTGTGTGTGTGTGTGTGTGTATGTGTGTGTGTGTGTGTGTGTGTGTGTGTGTGTGTGTGTGTGTGTGTGTGTGTGTGTGTGTGTGTGTGTGTGTGTGTGTGTGTGTGTGTGATAAGAGCGATATAGGGCCGCGATTTACGACCAATTACAGAAGAAGCGTCGGGGCAGAAATACCAGCGACAGGTGTGGGAGGAGGAGGAGGAGGAGGAGGAGGAGGAGGAGGAGGAGGAGGAGGAGGAGGAGGATATAACATTGACTAAAGGGAAGAAGTTAAAGAGATAATGTAAAGCTTAAGGCAAATAAGCTTTTTATGTGTCCGCGGTGTAGTGGTTAGCACGCCTAGCTACGAATCTGCGGGCCCTGGTTCGAATCCGGGTCAGGGCAGTCGGCGAGCTGCCCTAATGCTGTTCATTCTTCCTTTTGGGAATGGTCGATAAATGGGTACCTGGGGAAACCTAGGGAAGGTAACTGTGGTAACCCGGATGTCACACTAGCCCTGTGTCCCGGGGTAGCGGGTTGTCACCCACCACAGCCTCAAAGGCTAATGCGACGGGGATGAGCACCGAGGCCACGCGCAGCATAGCGTATGCCCCCATCTTTACCTTTTCTTTTTAAGATAAATAGAGAAGGAAAGGTGTGTGTGTAAGCGACAGAGAGAGAGAGAAGGAGAGGAGAGAGAGATAGATAGAGAGAGAGAGAGAGAAAGAGAGAGAGAGAGAGAGAGAGAGAGAGAGAGAGAGAGAGAGAGAGAGAGAGAGAGAGAGAGAGAGAGAGAGAGAGAGAGAGAGAGAGGGAGAGAGAGAAAAAATCAGTAGGTGAATAGTTTTTGGTGTGCTCCAGCCTTCTGTCAACCCCTCACCCTGCATACATTTTGGTCTCGTTACAAACAAACATATCTTATTCTTTCTTGTGACCACGCCAGGAAATTGCAATTATCCATGGTGTGCATATATATATATATATATATATATATATATATATATGTGTGTGTATAAAGTCAAAGTGTCTTCACGTAGATTGTTGACCTCCACCGCGTCTTGTTTGTTTTACTTTTATTGTTTTTTTTAGTGTACAAGTTTGGCAGAATCTCTCAGTGACCTGTGCCTGGTTCATTATGTTTAGCACGCCACACCTACACCTCACACTCTGCTTCTTCCTCTACACAACCCACAAACCTCAACATACTCCACCCTACACCAACAAACACACCACACCCACACCAAGGCTACCATACACCACTACCACTACCACCACCATCGCCCTTCGTCAGTGCCTCCAACCTTCGTGCACGCCTTAAGTCAGTCAGCCTGAGACTCGCATCTACCAGGCGAGGCGACACATTATGCGTGCAGCCTCCGGTGTGATTGGCGGAGCGACGCTAGGCTGGGCGAGGCAAGGAATGGATCGCCCAAGTTTACGAGCTGTTGTATCTCCTTCTTCTTATCGTGAGGAGGTGATAAGCAGCCAGTGTGAAGAGAAAACAAGAGGTACTGAAGGAGGAGGAGGAGGAGGAGGAGGAGGAGGAGGAGGAGGAGGAGGGAGAAGAAGATGAGGAGTAGGAGGAGGAGGAGGAGGATGACGAAAGGTTAGCATAGTTGCGGTGCCAAAGAAAAGAAGGAAATTAAATAGTTGTCATTGTGATATCTATTAAAACAAGACAAATATACCCCAAGTCTTGATATGACAGCAAAATAAACCCTGGGGAAAACAAACCATGTAATTGAACAGAGAACGAGAATCGAAACGAGAGTAAGAAGAAAAAACGGTTGATGAGAAACGGAGATAAAGAAAGAATGAAAAAAAGGAGTTTGAGAGAAAAGAGAGAGAGAGAGAGAGAGAGAGAGAGAGAGAGAGAGAGAGAGAGAGAGAGAGAGAGAGAGAGAGGAGAGAGAGAGAGAGAGAGAAAGGAGGAAGACGAGAGACAAGGGATGGATGAGAGGGAAAATGAGAAATAAAGAGTGAGAGAAAAAAAATGAGTAGGAGGAACAGGAGGATGAAGATGACTGAAAAAGAGAAGAGAGAGAGAGAGAGAGAGAGAGAGAGAGAGAGAGAGAGAGAGAAGAGAGAGAGAGAGAGAGAGAGAGAGAGGAGAGAGAGAGGAGAGAGAGAGAGAGAGAAAGGAGAGAGAGAGAGAGAGAGAGAGGAGAGAGAGAGAGAGGAGAGAGAAGAGAGAAGAGAGAAGAGAGGAGAGAGAGAGAGAGAGAGAGAGAGAAGAGAGACAAGGGATTGAGGAGAAGAGGGCAAAACAACAAGCACTAAATTGTTGGACGTTCCCCGAAGACTCAGAACGACACTTCAACTCAAAAAATTCGCCTTTGAACCGCCGTAAAAATATTTCATAGTGAGGCGGCGAGGCGAGATGTTGACAGAGGGAGGATGGGGGCGGAGTGGAGTGTTGGAGGAAGGACTTGGCGATCAGGTCTTAATGGATCTCATATTTGTCTCGTTCTTAATTATCGAGGGAAGAGGAAAGAGATCGAGAGAGTAATTGAACTCATCCCGTTATTTTCAAAGCACATATACGTATTTTCTTTTTCTTTGGTGTTTATTTAACCTCATTATTTTTTCTGTATGTATTTTGTTGACTAAAGAGTATAGTATTCTTAGTTAATTACCGAGGGAAGAGGAAAGAGATTGAGAGTAGTTGACGTCATCCCGTTATATCCAAAGCACACACGCCTTTTTTTGTCGCTATGTACAGTATACCTCCATTTTTTTTGTCGTTTTTGTCTTTGAGAGGGGAGAAACTGACCATTCCCGTTATTTCAGAGGCCAAATACGTCTTTTTTTTTTGTCTCTATTGACAGTACCTCCATTTTTTTGTCGTTTTTGTCTTTTTGAGAGGGGAGAAACTGACCTATTCCCGTTATTTCCAAAGCACACATGTCTTTTTTTGTTGTTGTATATACAGTACCTCCATTTTTGTGTCTGTTTTGTCTTTGAGAGGGGAATATTTGACCTCTTCCCATTATTCTTAAAGCACACACGTCTTTTCTTTTTGTCTATTTACAGTACCTCCATTTTTTTGTCGTTTTTGTCTTTGAGAGGGGGAAAACTGACCCCATCCCGTTATTTTCAAAGGCCAAATACGTTTTTTTTTGTCTCTGATTACAGTAAAACCCCCATTTTTTTGTCGTTTTTTGTCTTTTTGAGAGGGGGAGAACTGACCTATTCCCGTTATTTCCAAAGCACACATGTCTTTTTTTTGTTGTTGTATACAGTACCTCCATTTTTGTGTCTGTTTTGTCTTTGAGAGGGGAATATTTGACCTCTTCCCATTATTTTCAGAGGCCAAATACGTCTCTTTTTTTGTCTCTATTTACAGTACCTCCATTTTTTTTGTCGTTTTTGTCTTTGAGAGGGGAATAACTGACCCCATCCCGTTATTTTCAAAGGCCAAATACGTCTCTTTTTTTGTCTCTATTGAAAGTACCTCCATTTTTTTGTCGTTTTTGTCTTTGAGAGGGGAGAAACTGATCTATTCCCGTTATATCTAAAGCACATATGTCTTTTTTGTTGTTGTATATACAGTACCTCCATTTTTGTGTCTGTTTTGTTTTTGAGAGGGGAATATTTGACCTCTTCCCATTATTCTTAAAGCACACACGTCTTTTCTTTTTGTCTATTTACAGTACCTCCATTTTTTTGTCGTTTTTGTCTTTGAGAGGGGAATAACTGACCCCTTCCCGTTATTTTCAAAGGCCAAATACGTCTCTTTTTTTGTCTCTATTGACAGTACCTCCATTTTTTTGTCGTTTTTGTCTTTGAGAGGGGAGAAACTGACCCCTTCCCGTTATTTTCAAAGGCCAAATACGTCTCTTTTTTTGTCTCTATTTACAGTACCTCCATTTTTTGTCCTTTTTGTCTTTTTGTGAGGGGAGAAACTGACCCCATCCCGTTATATCTAAAGCACATATATGTCTTCTATTTTTTTGTGTGTATTTATATTTACAGTTCCTTCATTTTTTTTTTTTTTGTCTTTTTCAGAGGGGAGTAATTGACCTCATTCCGTTATTTCAGAGCTCATACGTCTTTTGTTTATTAGTATTTTGTTTATTTTTCAGTACTTCCATTTTTTGACGTTTTCAGAGGAGAATATTTGACCTCTTCCCGTTATTTCTAAAGGCCAAATACGTCTTTTCTATGTGTCTATTTGCAGTACCTCCATTTTTTTGTCCTTTTTGTCTTTTTATGGGGGAATATTTGACCTCATCCCGTTATTTTTAAAGGCCAAATACGTCTTTTCTATGTGCCTATTTACAGCACGTCCCCTTTTTTGTCCTTTTCGTCTTTTTGAGAGGGGAATATTTGACCTCTTCCCGTTATTTTTAAAGGCCAAATACGTCTTTTCTATTTGCCTATTTACAGTACTTCCATGTTTTTCTTCCTTTCGTTTGTGGCCTGAATAATATATTAGATCATTTAGGTGATTGGAAGATTAAGAGGGAAGTAATGGACCTCATATTGACCTCCGTTATTTTTAAAGCACAAATACTACGTCTATTGTTTTTTATATTGTGTTTATTTAACCTCATTCTTTTCCTGTATGTGTAATTTGTTAACTAAAAAGTATATTATTCTCAATTATCGAGGGAAGTAATGGCCGTCATCCCTTTATTTTGAAAGGCCAAATATGTCTTTTTTTGTGTGTCTATTTACAGTACCTCCATTATTTTGTCTTTTTTGTCTTTTTGAGAGGGAGTAATTTACCTCATCCCGTTATTTTTAAAGGCCAAATGCGTCTTTTTTTGTGTGTCTATTTACAGTAACTCCATTATTTTTGTCGTTTTTGTCTTTTTCAAAGGGAGTAATTGACATCCCGTTATTTGCAATGCGCACACACGTCTTTTTTGTTTTTATTCTGTGTATAGTTAACCCCATTATTTTCCTGTATGTGTAGTTTGTTAGCTAAAAAGTATATTATTCTTAATTATCGAGGGAAGATTGAGAGTAACTGACCTCATTCCGTTATTTTCAGAGTGCACATACGTCTTTTATTTGTATTATGTCTATGTACAGTTCTTCCATTTGTTTGTCCTTTCGTTTGTGGTCTAAATAGTATATTCGATAATTTAGGTGATTGGAAGATAGCGAGGGGAGTAATGGACCTCATCCCGTTATTTTCAAAGCCCACACACGTCTTTTGCTTTTATGCTGTGTCTATTTCACCCCATTGTTTTCCTGTATGTGTAGTTTGTTAGCTAAAAAGTATATTATTCTCTATTATCGAGGGAAGTAATTGCCGTCATCCCTTTATTTTGAAACCCCAAATACGTCTTTTTGTGTGTCTATTTACAGTACCTCTATTTTTTTTTTTTTTTGTCTTTTTGAGAGGGAGTAATTTACCTCATCCCGTTATTTTTAAACCCCAAATACGTCTTTTTTTGTGTCTATTTACAGTACCTCCATTATTTTGTCTTTTTTGTCTTTTTGAGAGGAGAGTAATTGACCTCATCCCGTTATTTTTAAAGGCCAAATGCGTCTTTTTTTGTGTATTTACAGTAACTCCATTTTTTTTTTTTTTTGTCTTTTTGAGAGGAGAGTAATTTACCTCATCCCGTTATTTTGAAAGGCCAAATGCGTCTTTTTTTTGTGTCTATTTACAGTACCTCTATTTTTTTTTTTTTTTTGTCTTTTTGAGAGGGAGTAATTTACCTCATCCCGTTATTTTTAAACCCCAAATACGTCTTTTTTTGTGTCTATTTACAGTACCTCCATTTTTTTGTCTTTTTTGTCTTTTTTGAGAGGAGAGTAATTTACCTCATCCCGTTATTTTGAAAGGCCAAATGCGTCTTTTTTTGTGTCTATTTACAGTACCTCCATTATTTTGTTTTTTTTGTCTTTTTGA
>JACEEZ010012448.1:509257-514257 GCA_016584305.1 Chionoecetes opilio | reverse complement strand
TATTTGTTACTTATGATTCGTGTTGCGTTGACGAAGGCTTCCTGTTTGAGTGATCAGTAAGGCTTTAGTGATCTCTTGGGGTAGTTATGGGTCAGGGCGCCAGGTGGTTAGCGGCAGTGTTTTATTGGGGTTTCAAGTGACACGTATCAAGGACTTCTATAAGGATATTGAAACAGTAGCCTGCACTTGTTGCGTAGACGTAACAAGTAAGTAAGTATGTATGCGTAGACGTAACAAGTAAGTAAGTATGTATGCGTAGACGTAACAAGTAAGTAAGTAAGTATGCGTAGACGTAACAAGTAAGTAAGTATGTATGCGTAGACGTAACAAGTAAGTAAGTAAGTATGCGTAGACGTAACAAGTAAGTAAGTATGTATGCGTAGACGTAACAAGTAAGTAAGTATGTATGCGTAGACGTAACAAGTAAGTAAGTAAGTATGCGTAGACGTAACAGTAAGTAAGTAAGTTGCTAGACGTAACAAGTAATAAGTAAGTATGCGTAGACGTAACAAGTAAGTAAGTATGTATGCGTAGACGTACAAGTAAGTAAGTAAGTATGCGTAGACGTAACAAGTAAGTAAGTAAGTATGCGTAGACGTAACAAGTAAGTAAGTAAGTATGCGTAGACGTAACAAGTAAGTAAGTAAGTATGCGTAGACGTAACAAGTAAGTAAGTATGTATGCGTAGACGTAACAAGTAAGTAAGTATGTATGCGTAGACGTAACAAGTAAGTAAGTAAGTAATGCTTCATGGATTTGATTTTGATCGTAAGTTGTACAAAGATGATCGTAAGTTTCCTGATTTTGATCGTAAGTTGTACAAAGATGATCGTAAGTTTCTTGATTTTCATCGTAAGTTGTACAAAGATTATCGTAAGTTTCCTGATTTTGATCGTAAGTTGTACAAAGATGATCGTAAGTTTCTTGATTTTGATCGTAAGTTGTACAAAGATTATCGTAAGTTTCCTGATTTTCATCGTAAGTTGTACAAAGATTATCGTAAGTTCCTGATTTCATCGTAGTTGTACAAAGATGATCGTAAGTTCCTGATTTTCATCGTAAGTTGTACAAAGATGATGTAAGTTTCCTGATTTGATCGTAAGTTGTACAAAGATGATCGTAAGTTTCCTGATTTTGATCGTAAGTTGCACAAAGATTATCTTAAGTTTCCTGATTTTCATCGTAAGTTGTACAAAGATTATCGTAAGTTTCCTGATTTTGATCGTAAATTGTACAAAGATGATCGTAAGTTTCCTGATTTTGATCGTAAGTTGTACAAAGATGATCGTAAGTTTCCTGATTTTGATCGTAAGTTGTACAAAGATGATCGTAAGTTTCTTGATTTTGATCGTAAGTTGTACAAAGATGATCGTAAGTTTCCTGATTTTGATCGTAAGTTGTACAAAGATGATCGTAAGTTTCTTGATTTTGATCGTAAGTTGTACAAAGATGATCGTAAGTTTCCTGATTTTCATCGTAAGTTGTACAAAGATTATCGTAAGTTTCCTGATTTTGATCGTAAGTTGTACAAAGATGATCGTAAGTTTCCTGATTTTGATCGTAAGTTGTACAAAGATGATCGTAAGTTCCTGATTTTCATCGTAAGTTGTACAAAGATTATCGTAAGTTTCCTGATTTTGATCGTAAGTTGTACAAAGATGATCGTAAGTTTCTTGATTTTGATCGTAAGTTGCACAAAGATTATCGTAAGTTTCCTGATTTTGATCGTAAGTTGTACAAAGATTATCGTAAGTTTCCTGATTTTGATCGTAAATTGTACAAAGATGATCGTAAGTTTCCTGATTTTGATCGTAAGCTGTACAAAGATGATCGTAAGTTTCCTGATTTTGATCGTAAATTGTACAAAGATGATCGTAAGTTTCCTGATTTTGATCGTAAGCTGTACAAAGATGATCGTAAGTTTCCTGATTTTGATCGTAAGCTGTACAAAGATGATCGTAAGTTTCCTGATTTTGATCGTAAATTGTACAAAGATGATCGTAAGTTTCCTGACTTTGATCGTAAGTTGCAGAAAAGCAATCTAAGTTTCCAACACTCATTAGAAATTACTATTTATAAACTAGTTGAGGATTGCATGCGAGACCAATTTTAATATAATGACTGAAGCATCCAGCACGCCGCTTTTTATAATTATGTATAGCCTACTTTGTGAAATACGAGTCATGTAGAGACAGAAACGAGAAGCCAAAAAGTATACATTACGAAGTAGAATCGTAGCAGAAAATGAGTGTGAAGACGAAACTTGGTCAAAGGTTCCTCAAGGGTCCTGGTGCCCTGGTGACTCTCCTCTTACTTCTTGCTCTCCTTTTTTTCCTCGTATTTTCCTCCTTTCCTCCTCACCCTTGGCACCAGAGTCGCGCAAAGGAAGATCAAAAGTCGTGGCGCCAAATCTCGTCACCTTGGATGTCACTCCTTGATGGCAAATTATCAGACTTGAACGAAGGAGAAAAAAAAAAAGCACTCAATAATTAGACGTTCATGTTCCAAATCAGTTTTTTTTTCAAACTACAATTAGGATGTTTATCGAGGTCATTAACATTTGACACCATGTGGATGTAATATCTTGCAGTCTCATGAATCAAGAACAAGTAATCAGAGAAGTCAGTCACAGACACTTTACCCTTGAAGACTTCTCTCCCTCCCTCTCAATCAAGATCAATTTTGCGGGCGGGAGGCGGAGGGGAAGATAATTTTGATGGATCAGACACTTAATATTTTTTGGTTTGTAACTCGCATTTAATTTGCTCCAAGCTTCAGGAGTATAGTGACGGCGGCCTTCACCATCACCACCATCACCATCATCGCTCACTGTCTCCTGTCCTTCGGTATATATAGACTCATGTTCTCCTGAAGATGACGACGCTCCGTAACTTCTTCATATCAACAGTTTATTACGCCAAGACTTCAGGTAATTGGTCTTAAATCATCTCATCACATGCTGGAGGGGACAAACCGCACACACAGACACACAAACACTGGACACGATTTGCTGGGACACGCAATACTGACTGTCCTGAGAAACTAAGGAGGCACAGAGACAGGTCAGAAGAGGTCGACTGGTGTGTGTGTGTGTGTGTGTTTATGTGTGTGTGTGTGTGCGTGTGTGTTGTGTGTGCCACGGCCGCGCTCACACCTAGAGACTCGCACCGCCCGCCGCCACAGCCAACAGCTAAGTGAGACCCCTGCTTCCTCGCCACCCAGCCTCGCGCCCGAACCCCCGCCCCCCCTTCCCTCACCACCCCTTTCTCCCTTCACGCCTATACCTCCCACTAGCCACACCTGATGGTATGTTATCCCCTTCCCCCCTTTCCCCTTCCCCTTCCCTTCCCCCCTACACACACGTAGAGATTTCATGGTTTTTTTTCTATTTTATGTTTTGGTATGGATGTGTTTTTTTCTGTTTGATATCAGGATAGGGTGATCTAACTTTACTTCTCTGTGTGTGTGGTGTGTGTGTGTGTGTGTGTGTGTGTGTGTGTGTGTGTGTGTGTGTGTGTGTGTGTGTGTGTGTGTGTGTGTGCGGGACGTTAGAGGGTTAACGGGGTCTATCAAACATTGCTCATCAAATACCTATTGTTTGTGTCTTCTGATGAACCTGGGGCTCTCTCTCTCTCTCTCTCTCTCTCTCTCTCTCTCTCTCTCTCTCTCTCTCTCTCTCTCTCTCTCTCTCTCTCTTGACAGAATGGTATACTCGTGCCCTTGGTATTATCGCAGTGACCATCCTCCCCCTTCCCCCCCCGGTCTCCCCCCCCCATGAGGACTGTCCCAGAAAGAGGCTCCCCCCCTCTCCTCCCCCCAACACCCTACGCCCCCCCACCCCCTGCGGTCACCCATTGTTACGCCTCGGCCCTGCGATGGACACTGGCGAACCCCAATGTCCCCCTCTTGTTTGTTTGTCTGTCTCTGTCTCAGTCTGTGCCATAGTTTGCATGTATGTATGTGAATGAATGCATGGACAGTACGTGTGTGTGTGTGTGTGTGTGTGTGTGTGTGTGTGTGTGTGTGTGTGTGTCCATGTGTGTATCTGTGTGTGTGTTGTGTGGTGTGTGTGTGGTGTGTGTGTGTGTGTGTGTGTGTGTGTGTGTTGTGTGTCCATGTGTGTATCTGTGTGTGTGTGTGTGTGTCCATGTGTGTATCTGTTGTGTGTGTGTGGTGTGTGTGTGTGTGTGTGTGTGTGTGTGTGTCCATGTGTGTATCTGTGTGTGTGTGTGTGTGTGTGTATCTGTGTGTGTGTGTGTGTGTGTGTGTGTGTGTGTGTGTGTGTGTGTGTGTGTGTGTGTGTGTGGTGTGTGTGGTGTGTCCATGTGTGTATATTATGTGTGTGTGTGTGTGTGTGTGTGTGTGTGTGGTGTGTGTGTGTGTGTGTGTGTGTGTGTGTTATTCACCCATGGTCTTGTCCACGCGAGTCGGAATCACGATCGCCAGTTTCACCCTCCCGGTGCGAGCTTGGAGTCCATTATTACCGATCTTTGGGTAATGTTGGGACCTCACACACCACATATATGAATAAACAAAATAAATAGAAATAGAAAATAGAAAGAACAAAATAGCACTCTAATAGGGTTTTTTTTATCACATCATGTATACGCTATCAAATGGACTGAATCTCAACTCAACTCTCCACTATAAAAATAATACTTTGATAACCATGCGTAACCTCAATGTAAAAATCAGTGTTTGTGGTGTAAAAAAAAGAAAAGAACTGTGACGCAATATACACCTCCCTCCAGAAGTCGCCATAATGAGTGCGAGGATTAGTTGTTTTAGCATGCCATCATTGCGTCATTTTTTTTTTTTTTTTTGCGTTGGAGCCTTTCATAGCGCGTGTAGACTATTATTTTTTTACACCGCTGTTTGTTATGTGTGGGCAACTGTGTCATTCTTTCCCTTGGTATATATATCATAAACAAACAGATACGTAAGAAAATACCTTAGTGATAATGTGTCCTTAGATTGGGTAAACAGGTATCATCATAATT
>JACEEZ010012448.1:496757-499257 GCA_016584305.1 Chionoecetes opilio | reverse complement strand
TAGACACAAGACAGCTGTGTAAGATAAGACATTGCAAATAAGTACCAGAAGGCTCCTGAACTCGCTGCAGAATTTGCTACGCCGCGTCAACTTGCATAGTCATAGAAAATTTAGTGGCCGAGGGAGGGGAGACTATCGAAGGTGTAGATAGTGCGACTGGGCAAACTTTTATATGTCGATCTCTTTTTCTCGGGTTTTGTGAGTGTGACACGCCTTATCGTAAATAGAAAGAGGTAACAAAACGCAATCGTAACTATTGAAAATCATAGAACGATTATAAATATGCTTCGTATCTGAATTTTACCTGAAGAAGAAGAAAGAAAAATATTAGGGTAATGAAAAAATCTCGTATTGCAGTATCTGAGGTTAAACAAATAGAAGCAAAAGACAGACAGTAAGACGGGTTTGTGAAGACAGGTGTAGGTAAAATAGATGCGTAGCTTAGATGGTAGGTTTGTTGTAGCAAATATATAGGCAGGTGTGTGGCAATACATCGTTCAGGTGTGTGTAGGAACGTTACCAGGTGTATAGAGGGTGTCTCAGGTGTGTGTGTGTGTGTGGTAGGGGTTCCAGGTGTGTGTGTGGTAGCGGTAGCAGGTGTGTGGTTGAGGATTGTGGTGTGAGAGTGATGGTAGAGGTTCCAGGTGTGTGTGTGGTAGCGGTAGTAGGTGTGTGGTTGAGGTTTGTGGTGTGATGGTGATGGTAGGGGTTTCAGGTGTGTGTGTGGTAGCGGTAGCAGGTGTGTGGTTGAGGCTTGTGGTGTGAGAGTGATGGTAGAGGTTCCAGGTGTGTGTGTGGTAGCGGTAGCAGGTGTGTGGTTGTGGCTTGTGGTGTGAGAGTGATGGTAGGGGTTTCAGGTGTGTGTGTGGTAGCGGTAGCTGCTGTGTGGTTGAGGCTTGTGGTGTGAGGGTGATGGTAGGGGTTTCAGGTGTGTGTGTGGTAGCGGTAGCTGGTGTGTGGTTGTGGCTTGTGGTGTGAGGGTGATGGTAGGGGTTTCAGGTGTGTGTTGGTAGCGGTAGCAGGTGTGTGGTTGAGGCTTGTGGTGTGTGTAAGGGTGATGGTAGGGGTTTCAGGTGTGTGTGTGGTAGCGGTAGCAGGTGTGGTGGTTGAGGATTGTGGTGTGAGAGTGATGGTAGGGGTTTCAGGTGTGTGTGTGGTAGCGGTAGCAGGTGTGTGGTTGAGGATTGTGGTGTGAGAGTGATGGTAGGGGTTTCAGGTGTGTGTGTGGTAGCGGTAGCAGGTGTGTGGTTGAGGCTTGTGGTGTGAGGGTGATGGTAGGGGTTTCAGGTGTGTGTGTGTAGCGGTAGCAGGTGTGTGGTTGAGGCTTGTGGTGTGAGGGTGATGGTAGGGGTTTCAGGTGTGTGTTTGGTAGCGGTAGCTGGTGTGTGGTTGTGGCTTGTGGTGTGAGGGTGATGGTAGGGGTTTCAGGTGTGTGTGTGGTAGCGGTAGCAGGTGTGTGGTTGAGGTTTGTGGTGTGAGGGTGATGGTAGGGGTTCCAGGTGTGTGTGTGGTAGCGGTAGCAGGTGTGTGGTTGTGGCTTGTGGTGTGAGGGTGATGGTAGGGGTTTCAGGTGTGTGTTGTGGTAGCGGTAGCAGGTGTGTGGTTGAGGTTGTGTGGTGTGATGGTGTTGGTAGGGGTTTCAGGTGTGTGTGTGGTAGCGGTAGCAGGTGTGTGGTTGAGGCTTGTGGTGTGAGGGTGATGGTAGGGCCTTCAGGTGTGTGTGTGGTAGAGGTAGCAGGTATGTAGAGGCTGTTTCAGGTGTGTGGTTCAGGTCTGTGGTTTGTTTAGGAACGTTAAAAGATCTATAGAGGTTGTTTCATGTGTGTGGTTGAGGCTAGTGATGGTAGGGTGATGGTAGGGGCTGCAGGTGTGTGTGTGGTAGCGGTAGAAGGTGTGTGGTTGAGGCTTGTGGTTTGTTTAGGAACGTTAATAGATGTATAGAGGCTGTTTCAGGTGTGTGGTTGAGGCTAGTGATGGTAGGGTGATGGTAGGGGCTGCAGGTGTGTGTGTGTGGTAGCGGTAGCAGGTGTGTAGTGACAGGTTACCAAGGCATTAGTCACACCTGGCCTCAATCACGTCTTTCCTTGCCGCTGTAGGGGATTCGAACCCGGGGGCGACGTAGTGTTTGTCTCGTTAATTTTGTAGAGTTTGAGTCCCTTATGAAGGATATTTCATTGCCTTGCCTTGCTCTCTCTCTCTCTCTCTCTCTCTCTCTCTCTCTCTCTCTCTCTCTCTCTCTCTCTCTCTCTCTCTCTCTCTCTCTCTCTCTCTCTCTCTTGTTCCTCCTCTTCTGCCTCTTTTCTATCTATTTCATCGTCATCCTCTTATTTGTCAGACTACAGTATTGTTTCGGTTATTCTTGTGTGTTTGGGTATTTTACTCTCTCCTCTCTCTCTCTCTCTCTCTCTCTCTCTCTCTCTCTCTCTCTCTCTCTCTCTCTCAGCATCCGGATAGTTCTCAATGTGGAGCACGAAATTGTGTCTAATTGTGGGAAAAAAAC
>JACEEZ010012448.1:484257-491757 GCA_016584305.1 Chionoecetes opilio | reverse complement strand
CCACACCTGTACCCACACCACACCTGTACCCACACCACACCTGTACCCACACCACACCTGTACCCACACCACACCTGCCCTTGACTCTCCCTTTCCGCCTCAGTGCTCTTTCCCTTACAACCACAAGCATCCGTAAACAAGGCGGCGTATGCTAAAAGCTCACACACGCAGGATATAACAAGCAGTTCTTATCCTTGCCCTCCCTAACGTACTGTATATACATTCACATACACATTCATGGGCGTGTACATTTTTCAAGAGGCCAAATGTGCACACAAGCTGATGAATACAAAAATACTCTCAATACATTAGGACAGAAGCGATAGTCATACTGTTGGCATATGTGTGTATGTGTAATCATTTTTTGTGGTAAGCTTGTTGCATGGAATAAGAGTAAGGCTGTGAAGGTGGCGGTGGAGGATAAGAGAAAGTGGTCGGATATTGTTCAAGGTAGTAAAGATAAAGTTAAATTGCTAAAAAAAATGAAGCGGAAGACCCAACGAAGGGAAGGAAAGGGAATGGAAGGGAAGGAGTGAAGGAGGAAGGGAAGAGAAGGGGGAAGGGAAGGGAAGGAGGAAGCCAAACGAAGGGAAGGAAAAAAAGAAGGAAAGGAGTAAAGAAGGAAGGGAAGGGAATGAGGAAGGCCAGACCAAAGGAAGGGGAGGAGTGAGAGAGGAAAGGAAGGGTAGAAGGAAGGGAAGGCTGCCAAACGAAGGGAAGGAAGGAAGAAAAGAAGGGAAGGAGTAAAGAAGGAAGGGAAGGAGGTAGGCCAGACGAAGGGAAGGGAAGGAGGAAGGCCAGACCCAAGGAAGGGAAGGGCAGGGAAGGGCAGGCGGGGGCGGCGTGTGGAGGCTGGCTTCCTGCTGTGCGTGGCCGAGTCTTAATTCATAAATTGGGTGTCGTCAATTGACACTGGGCGCCGCACGACCAGCGAATAACAATGCTTGGCCAGCTTTCGTTTGCATTCATTAGCCCTAAGTTGCCCCCCCCCCCCCCCCCCCCCCCCCCCCCCCCCCCCAGTCCCAGGAATCCTCAGACTAACCCGCTCAGCCTTTCCCCCTTTCCCCTTCCCTTCCTCCCCCCTCCCCCCCGTGCTCAGGACCTACCGATTCACCCTCAGAGTTGCTCACATGGCAGTCTTATAGTTGTGATTCCTGGGGTTCTTTAGGAGTGAGGAATGGAAGCAGGTGGAATGCAGGGCCTGGGAGTATTTTTGTTTATATTTTTGCTGTTGTCTAGGGGTTGTAGTTGGGTGGTATAAGGTGATTTGAGGGTTAAATATGGGTTGAAAGGGATGGTTATAACGCCGTATGGTTTTATGATGTGATTATGTTGTTAGTTGAGTTTCCGTTAGTGAATGCACACTTGTGGCACGTCGTCGTCGTCCTCCTTTTATAGTAGAAGAGTTATAGTTCTTATATGATATAGTAATTATAGTTAGGTTATAGTTAGGAGTATAGTTCTTATAGTTCCTCTTATAATAGAGGAGTTCCTATAGATCCTTTCATTGTTTGTCTCCTCCTCCTCCTCCTCCTCTTTATCTCTCTACTCATCTTCCGTTCTTCCAGTACAATGTCTATGACGGCGTTCAACTTTGCACTCGCTTCCTTAATTGTACTGTAGATTTGGTAGTTTAGTTCTTTTAGTTCACGCAAAGTCTCGTTTAGACCAAAATATCTGTGGCCGTTTTTCTTTTGCTTTATATTCCTTTGTATATACCTCTCCTCCTCCTCCTCCTCCTCCTCCTCCTCCTCCTCTCCTCCTCCTCCTCCTCCTCCTTTAACTTTGGTATTATTTTACCTCTAACACGTAGAAACTATAGTGGTTAAAAGTAGTCACACAGGCAGCCTCGTTTGGCCGAGTATAGGGGTGTTACTGTCTGTTTTTCCTTTGTATATTCCTCCTCCTCCTCCTCCTCTCCTCCTCCTCCTCCTCCTCCTCCTCCTCCTCCTCAGAAGCTAGCCACCGGAACGCGTCTTGCCTTGGCCGCCGAAGTCTATGAGTCTGTGCGCGGTGGAGTGTGTCGCCGGCGGTCCGAGTATTCCCGCGTCGAGCCTCACGTGTCCTCGCGATGAAACTGGTAATCGGATCCCGTCAGCGGCTCGCTTCCTAAGGGTGGCGTCCCCTGACCTTTGCAGGATCGGGTGGCGTTTCTTTGAGTTTGTTAAAGCTTCAGGAATGTTGTTGTTGCATTGTGTCTCTCATAAAGGTTATCGCGGGTGTCTCAACCCGTGTTAGGTCATGACAAGACTGAGGTGTTGCAGGTGACACTCGCCTCTCACCTGACACACCAAAACCTATATGGAGCCTTAATGAGTTTGTGTTGTATTTTTTTGCCCGATAGCAGAGAGAAGGCCGAGTCGTAGGGATACTGTGGAGGTAGGTTGCAGGTTGCAGGTCGGGGTAGGTGGCTGGCCTGCTTACACCCTGATCTCGTTCATTTGTCTTAACTGAAGCTGTCCCAACCGTCTCGCTAATGAGGCAGTTTGACAACCTGTTACATGCATCCCCACTCCCTTACCAAACATGTGCTTTTAGATCTAAACGAATATCAGAATAAAACCGATTTTCTAATTTTCTTCCCCGTTGGCAAGCCGGAAAGGTGTCTTCATCTGCCTTGTTTGTCGCTGTCATCTCGCAGTAAACGTGTGTCGCGTCGCCTCACACTCGGTGTATTTCTAGCGGCGTCAGACACCAACTCCTTCACCGTAGCATCTTTATTAACCCCTTCACGCCAAGATCTTTCCTTTGCTGTATATAAAATCGTCTGTTGTTAGCCATAATATCACAAAAAATAACTTAATATACCATTTAGCTAGTGGACAAGGACACTAAACAGATCATATCTATAAAATATTGCTTATATTCATTAAAATCGTCTTATGGTACCCAAATTACAATGAAAATTACGTTCTGGGCCTCAAGGGGTTAACCGCGTTCCTGACTCTACCATGGAACGAAAACCATCAGAACTCTCTATTTTTTAATTTCAATACTCTTTATTTAAACTCTATATTTAATATTTCGGGAAGTGAGAAAACAACTGCGACAGGATGAAATCAATTACGTAACCTCAATATGGTGTAAACAGTAGTTGTGTAGTTAAGTAGACAGCCACGAAAGGAAAATTTTAAAAAAATTGAAAAGTTTCCTCCAGATATCACATTGAATACAACTTTACGGGAATATAGAATGCTTAAAACACCATGATGTAACGTTAACCCTTTCACACGCAGATCTTTCCTTTGCTATAAAAAAAATGGTATGTTGTTAGGCATAAAATTACAAAAAGTAACTGAATATACCAAATTAGTTAGTGGGCAAGGATACTAAACAGGTCATATCTATAAAATGTTGCTTATATTCACTAAAATCGTCTTATGGTATACCCAAAATGCAATATAAATTACGTTCTGGGTCTCAAGGGGTTAATATAATAAGACCCATAATCCAGAAGTGCTCTGTACAGAATACTCTCACATTCACCCCCATCCCCTTAAGATGCTATCGCCCCAGGTATATAAAGCTAAACACTTGCTTTGCCTCACTGCGTACATTTACACACTGGCGCCTAATGTTCAATGCCGGGCCCACCTCCGCTCTTACCTGGTAATCACTATTTGAATCAGTGGTGACAACTTTTTGGCGAAGACAATACGCAGGGAGGATTGTTTTCTATTTATATAATACTTTGGCTTCAGTTTTAATGTTCGCTTCGAGGATTGTTTTCTTTTTTTATAATATTTTGATGTTAGATTTAATGTCTGAGGATTGTTTTTTATTTTTTTAATACTTTGACGTCAGATTTAATGTACGTTAGAGGATCATTCTCTCTCTCTCTCTCTCTTTTTTTTTTTTTTTTTTTTAGTTCTTTGACGTCAATTTTAATGTTCGGTTCGAGGATGATTTTTAATTTTTATAATAATACTTTAACGTCAGATTTAATGTTTCGGATTGTTCTCTGTACACAAATCTTTAACATCAGATTTAATGATCGGTTAGAGGATAGTTCTCTCTTTTTTGTATACCTCTTTGACGTCAGATTTAATGTTTGGTTCGTGTGGGACAATGCGCATCCATGAGGGACAGATTGTTGTGTTTACGAGCGCCACTTTGCCCTCCTGTCACCACGCCTCGATGTAGCTGTAACACGTCCAACAACGAAGTCAAGTTTATTGTAGTGTGTATTTTTTGCTCACTAAACTCTATTGCATTTCTTTCATTAGCCGGCCCAGTAATTACTATTGACACTCAGACCCGAAAGGGCTAATCTGTTGCACCTCCACCCTCCCAACCACCATCATCAACATGGCTACCACTATTACCACGACAACCACAATTCCCTGAGGTGTAATCCCAACCCCTGCAACCCCTCCTCTACAACCCCCAACCCTTCCCTCCCCCTCTAAACCCCTTCACCGCAATTGCCACCACCATCACCACCATCAACCACCGGGGACTCGGGTAGTTTATCAAGAATGACACCAGGACCTTATAAGCACGGTGTCCTCTCAACCAACTGACCACCGCGACATTTGCACTAATTTTAGGTTCCTGGCATCCCGAGAGAGAGAGAGAGAGAGAGAGAGAGAGAGAGAGAGAGAGAGAGAGAGAGAGAGAGAGAGAGAGAGAGAGAGAAGAGAGAGAGAGAGAGAGAGAGAGAGTAAAATATACACTTTACTGCTTTTATGTAATCAGTTTTAATCCACTTTTATAATTAGAAACAGTTTGAATACAAAAGAGAGAGAGACAGAAAGAGAGAGAGAGAGATTATAATCTTACTCTCTCTCTCTCTCTCTCTCTCTCTCTCTCTCTCTCTCTCTCTCTCTCTCTTCTCTCTCTCTCTCTCTCTCTCTCTCTCTCTCTCTCTCTCTTCTCTCTCTCTCCTTCTGTAAACTCTTCTTTCACACGAGCAAAAGAGAGAAAAAAGATAAATGCTAATTATTAAAAGAAGCCATCATTCACATCCCCACAGAGGCGACAGACGTAGATTTATCGCAGCACAAGAAGAGTGGCAGTAAAACCAGAAAATAATAAAGATTGCGTCACCTGCACAGAGAACCGCACGCCAGGCAGGCCGATTAAGAGCCACTTATAAGGAGATGTCATGCAGCTACTCGACAAATGACTGTGTATGTAATTCGCTGAACAAGCCGCCAAAACATGGGTAGAATGTGGATTGAAGTTCACTTGTGTTTAATGTGTGTGTGTGTGTGTGTGTGTGTGTGTAGAGAGAGAGAGAGAGAGAGAGAGAGAGAGAGAGAGAGAGAGAGAGAGAGAGAGAGAGGAGAGAGAGAGAGAGGAGAGAGAGAGAGAGAGAAGAGGAGGAGGTACGCAGTTATCACAACACTGTCTTACATTATAACTAACACCTGTTCAGAATTAATGCACACACACACACACACACACACACACACACACACACACACACACACACACACACACACCAGTCAGTCCCATCCTCACTGCGTAAAAAATATCCCAAACAGCAACAATAATTACCAAAAAGTAGTCACAAAACCAACAACAACAACAACAACAACAACAACAACAACAACAACAACAGAAACACAACAACAACAGAAACACAACAACAACAACGACAACAACAACGACGACAACAACAACAACAACAACAGAAACACGACCAAACTCCTAATTCTTTCATCATCTTTCCTTCTCCGTGGATAAAATTTGTATTCAAGGTTGAGAAAAAACTTTACCATCTCGCCTTGACTTATTTTTTACAGCTTGAGAAAAAAAAGGGCAGGTTAAAAAGGTGATTGAAATTCGAGGTATGCGCGGGCCCCTTACGCTCCCTCGGTGGCCCACGCTCTCAGGCAGGAAGACAAGTGGCAGAGGTGGTGGCGCATAATAAACAAACAAACAAACCTCACTTGCGGCCTCCCCATTGGCTTATTTCAGCAACTTGGGGCCCCGGACGAAGCATAAGAGAGGATCTTTGCTAGTATGCTTATTTCAGGGCCTTACACACGTGGGGAAGGGTGAATATTAACACACACACACACACACACACACACACACACACACAAGATAAGATAAGATAAGATACTTTGATCCTATCTAGACACTTTGCATGTACCAACTACAAGGTTATTGACTATACAAAGCGCCACCACGCCAGGACGAACTTGGTGGACTCAAACCGCTGACCGAATGCGCAGGGACGCTACACACGCAAGACAACAGCTCTACTAATCGAGCCATCCTGACGGGTACACACACACACACACACACACACACACACACACACACACACACACACACACACACACACACACACACACAGTAGTATCAATATCTAAGTATTGATCAAATTTTAACTCACTATCCTCATTTTTATTTATCTTTTAATTATATTTACTCTTCATCAATTAGAATTCTTAATGGGTCTCTTGTGTTTCGTATGAACTGTTTTATTCATTAATGTTCTCGTCGCCTCTGATTGCTTTCTCATAAGTCGTATCATTATATTGCCTCGTTTTTGTGTTGTTTTGTATGTGTGTGTGTGTTCATGTGTTCGTAGTTAATCATCACTATCTTCTCTATGTTTACTGTTTACAAGATAAGAGATAAGATTTTCATCCTATCTAGACACTTTGCAAGTACCAACTACAAGGTTATTGACTATACAAAGCGCCGCCACGTCAGCACGAACTAGGCGGACTCGAACCGCTGACCGAATGCACAGGGACGCTGCACATTGGGAACTCACGTCTCTACCAACCTTGCCACCCTGACGGACTTACTGTTTACAATTTGCTATCTTGTTCTGTGTATGATGTTTAGTATTTATCTATTATGTTTTATCCTTCTTAAAGAGTAGCATCACATTTTTAATACATTGTCATTCAGAAAAATTATGCAGAACTTACTTTATTTTCAGTGTTTATGTCTTTCGTGCATATCTCACGCTCAATCAAGGGCCCTGAAGACGTAAACAATGCCCTGCTAGGCGCATATTCCCTCCTGCTGCTATTATACCCCTTCAGTGGCCTTGCAGGAAAAGGAAGAAAGGGCCCCAGTGCAAGCATATTACGTTCTTGGCTTTCTCCGCCCCTCGCGTGGGTCATACATTCTTCATGAACTGGTCTTTCTAGTACGGGCACATGCATACTGGAAGGGGGGGGTGTCAGTGCCCCCCCTGCGTCCCCCTGGGTAGTGCCGGACGCCTCACAGTCCTTCCCTGGGGCATGACCGTCCTGGTGTGCCCTTAAAAGCAAGTTATGGGATGTGTTCGACTCCATTCTCTCTCTCTCTCTCTCTCTCTCTCTCTCTCTCTCTCTCTCTCTCTCTCTCTCTCTCTCTCTCTCTCTCTCTCTCTCTCTCTCTCTCTCTCTCTCTCTCTCTCTCTCTCTCTCTCCCCCTGTTACACACACACACACAATCTCTATGAATTACTATCAAAGTCTTAGGAATTACAATGAAAAGTAAACACATGAACTTTGATAAAAAAAAAATGAAATCGTCCTCATTGAA
>JACEEZ010012448.1:476757-479257 GCA_016584305.1 Chionoecetes opilio | reverse complement strand
ATGAGTCTTTGAGCAGCAGGGTTGTGAGGCGAGGCGATGAGTTAAGGTTTGTTGTCGTGGCGGGAACCTAATGTGATGTTCGGTGTACTAAAGAACTATTACTAGACTACTATTACTAGACTAATAACTACTACATTTGTACTCTTCTTTCGTAGACCAGGCTGGGAGGCAGGTCTGTGTGCCTCTGTTGTCTGCGAGAAGTTGGTGCAAGCATTTAAGAACATAAGAACATAAGGAAGCTACAAGAGGCCGCGAGACCTACACGTGGTAGTTTCTGTTAACAGTACGTGCATCCACCTGTCATCCCCACCAATGAATTTATCCAGCCTCTTTTCAAAGCTCCCTATTGACTCCACACTGACTCCACCTATTTATGTTTTTAGTTTATTGTGTTACTTATTATTTGCGTCATGATTTCAATGTGTATCTGATATATTTTCTTTGAGTAGTGTGCTGTATATGAATAGAATGTCGATTGATCAAGACAGACGTTGCGAGAAAGTCATTACAGTTTTTCTAGAGCAGCGGTGAGGCGGGGAGACAGAAACCAGAACGGCGGCGGCATCTGGAGTTTGTGTGTTTAGGACGCCACCGCGGCGCGCAGAGTTGCCTTCGGGGCCAGACAGTGACAAGACGTGCCGGAGCTGTGCCCAAGGGAACGGCCATGCACGCGGGTCAACACACAAAAAAGAGAAGAGAGAAAAAAAGGGAATCATTAAGCGGCACCGGTGAAGCGTGTTCCAGTAAATGAAGAAAAATATGAAAATGCGGAAAGATGAAAAAATAAAAAAGCGACATGTAGGTAATATTGGTGGATGGCTCAAAAACATGTGAGGTAGGTTAAGGTAATGATTAATAGTAATATGGTTAAGGTTTAAGCATTTTGACCTGCAAGATATCTGAAAAAATTTAAGTAGGGAAAAATGAAAACTTAAAAATCAACGCAAGCGAGTGTTTTTTTTGTGTGTGTGTGTGTGTGTGTGTGTGGTGTGTGTGTGTGTGTGTGGTGTGTGTGTGTGTGTGTGTGTGTGTGTTGTGTGTGTGTTGTGTTGTGTCGTGTGTGTGTCTGTGTCTGTGTGTGTTGTGTGTGTGTGTGTGTGTGTGTGTGTGTCGCAAAACAAGTTAAAATCCAGTTATAATGTTGCGAATTAAGAATAATCAGATGAATAGAATACTATAGCCAGACAAATAGCGCAGACGTCCACACTCAATATAGGAGAGGCTTCAGGCTTTATGGCTACCAACTCCCAGGACTATTAAGCTAACTAACTAAAATAATGACTAAAATAATGACTAAAATAATGACTAAAATATTGACTAAAATAATGACTAAAATATGACTAAAATAATGACTAAAATATGACTAAAATAATGACTAAAATATGACTAAAATTGACTAAAATAATGACTAAAATATGACTAAATAATGACTAAAAAATGACTAAATATTGACTAAAAAATGACTAAAATAATGACTAAAATAATGACTAAAATAATGACTAAAATAATGACACTAGAAATAATGACTAAAATAATGACTAAAATAATGACTAAAATAATGACTAAAATAATGACTAAATAATGATAAATATGACTAAATATGACTAAAATATGACTAAAATAATGACTAAAATATGACTAAAATAATGACTAAAATAATGACTAAAATAATGACTAAAATAATGACTAAATAATGACTAAAATATGACTAAAATAATGACTAAAATAATGACTAAAATATGACTAAAATATTGACTAAAATAATGACTAAAATATTGACTAAAATAATGACTAAAATATATGACTAAAACTAATGCCTAAAATAATGACTAAAATATTGACTAAACATAATGACTAAAATATGACTAAAATAATGACTAATATGACTAAATATGACTAAATAATGACTAAAATATTGACTAAAATAATGACTAAAATAATGACTAAAATAATGACTAAAATATTGACTAAAATAATGACTAAAATATTGACTAAAATAATGACTAAAATAATGACTAAAATATTGACTAAAATAATGACTAAAATATTGACTAAAATAATGACTAAAATAATGACTAAAATAATGACTAAAATAATGACTAAAATATTGACTAAAATAATGACTAAAATATTGACTAAAATAATGACTAAAATAATGACTAAAATAAGACGTGAGGAGCCATCAGCATATTAAATAAAATAAAATTGAATACGACGCAAAAAAATTCGAAGCCAGGTTCTCGGAAGTGAGGTTGAGGTCCCGACTCTGTGCCATTCTGAGGGCAGGAGGCGACCATCCTTGAGCGTCTGCCAAGGTCGAGGCGAAAGGAGAAGGAGGAGTAGGAGGAGAAAGAGGAGGAGGAAGAGGAGAAGGAGGGTCCCGACGGAGGCCTGGGGCAACCTGGGGCATGTGAGGGAGGAGGGGGGAGGGAAGGGTAGGGGAAGGGAGGGACCGGCTCACGAGGTTCAAACCCACCATTACACGATCAACGAAAAGGCC
>JACEEZ010012448.1:469257-471757 GCA_016584305.1 Chionoecetes opilio | reverse complement strand
CACACACACACACACACACACACACACACACACACACACACACACACACACAGAATCAGACACACATACACATACATACACATACATACACTCTCTCTCTCTCTCTCTCTCTCTCTCTCTCTCTCTCTCTCTCTCTCTCTCTCTCTCTCTCTCTCTCTCTCTCTCTCTCTCTCTCTCTCTCTCTCTCTCTCTCTCTCTCTCTCTCTCTCGGTATGTAGGTTTTATTATCTTTTAAACACACACAAGCGTCTATAATTGGAAATATGTCGTAATTGTCGAATGTCATTGAAACCAGCATCTGGTCATGTTTTTCTCGATCATCATTTTTATCGGAGAAGTCATGCATCATCCGTCTTTCTGCCTCTCTTTCAAGTCGCCGTAAATATAGGTTTGCTGAAGAGAAAGCATCGATTTTAGACTATAAGATGACTGTGCTTTTAACCCCTACACGTCCAGATCTTTCCTTTGCTATATAAAATTGTCTGTTGTTAGCCATACTATTAAGAAAACTAACTAAGTATACCAAACTACCTAGTGGACAAGGATACTAAACAGGTCATATTGTTAGCCATAATATTACGAAAACTAACTAAGTATACCAAATTACCTAGTGGACAAGGATACTAAACAGGTCATATTGTTAGCCATACTATTACGAAAACTAACTAAGTATACCAAATTACCTAGTGGACAAGGATACTAAACAGGTCATATTGTTAGCCATACTATTACGAAAACTAACTAAGTATACCAAATTACCTAGTGGACGAGGATACTAAACAGGTCATATTGTTAGCCATAATATTACGAAAACTAACTAAGTATACCAAATTACCTAGTGGACGAGGATACTAAACAGGTCATATTGTTAGCCATAATATTACGAAAACTAACTAAGTATACCAAATTACCTAGTGGACGAGGATACTAAACAGGTCATATTGTTAGCCATAATATTACGAAAACTAACTAAGTATACCAAATTACCTAGTGGACAAGGATACTAAACAGGTCATATTGTTAGCCATACTATTACGAAAACTAACTAAGTATACCAAATTACCTAGTGGACGAGGATACTAAACAGGTCATATTGTTAGCCATAATATTACGAAAACTAACTAAGTATACCAAATTACCTAGTGGACAAGGATACTAAACAGGTCATATTGTTAGCCATAATATTACGAAAACTAACTAAGTATACCAAATGACCCAGTGGACAAGGATACTAAACAGGTCATATCTATAAAATATTGCTTATATTAATTAAAATCGTCTAATGGCATCCACATTACAATATAAATTACCTTCTGGGACTCAAGGGGTTAAAAATAATTTTGTGATTAGATTAATGATCAAATATGTTATGAATACCAACGGCAATGTTATATTTTTAGACATTCATCATAGATATCTGGCAAGTATAAGTTAATGTCTTTGTGAGCATAGTAACTTGTATCTATAGGGCCATAACAAAACCAAATAGAGAGGTCGGGGCCATAATAAAACCAAATAGTGAGGTCGGGGCCATAATAAAACCAAATAGTGAGGTCGGGGCCATAATAAAACCAAATAGTGAGGTCGGGGCCATAATAAAACCAAATAGAGAGGTCGGGGCCATAACAAAACCAAATAGAGAGGTCGGGGCCATAATAAAACCAAATAGAAAGGTCGGGGCCATAATAAAACCAAATAGAAAGGTCGGGGCCATAATAAAACCAAATAGAGAGGTCGGGGCCATAATAAAACCAAATAGAAAGGTCGGGGCCATAATAAAACCAAATAGAGAGGTCGGGGCCATAATAAAACCAAATAGAGAGGTCGGGGCCATAATAAAACCAAATAGAAAGGTCGGGGCCATAATAAAACCAAATAGAGAGGTCGGGGCCATAATAAAACCAAATAGAGAGGTCGGGGCCATAATAAAACCAAATAGAAAGGTCGGGGCCATAATAAAACCAAATAGAGAGGTCGGGGCCATAATAAAACCAAATAGAGAGGTCGGGGCCATAATAAAACCAAATAGAAAGGTCGGGGCCATAATAAAACCAAATAGAGAGGTCGGGGCCATAATAAAACCAAATAGAGAGGTCGGGGCCATAATAAAACCAAATAGAAAGGTCGGGGCCATAATAAAACCAAATAGAGAGGTCGGGGCCATAATAAAACCAAATAGAGAGGTCGGGGCCATAATAAAACCAAATAGAAAGGTCGGGGCCATAACAAAACCAAATAGAGAGGTCGGGGCCATAATAAAACCAAATAGAAAGGTCGGGGCCATAATAAAACCAAATAGAAAGGTCGGGGCCATAATAAAACCAAATAGAGAGGTCGGGGCCATAATAAAACCAAATAGAAAGGTCGGGGCCATAATAAAACCAAATAGAGAGGTCGGGGCCATAATAAAACCAAATAGAGAGGTCGGGGCCATAATAAAACCAAATAGAGAGGTCGGGGCCATAATAAAACCAAATAGAGAGGTCGGGGCCATAATAAA
>JACEEZ010012448.1:454257-464257 GCA_016584305.1 Chionoecetes opilio | reverse complement strand
CAGGGACTCGTTCGGTGCAGACGCGCTTCTCGCTTCAGTGTTCGTGGTTCCATTGGTTCTGGTGTTACTGTGCCCCGCCACGCCGCGCCCTTAGGCCACGGCCAGGGAGGGGCGTGGCCAGGAAGCCGCCCCACTACGATAATATATTACCCTCTACTGGTCCTATTGCCCCCTCGCCTTCCCTTTCTCTCTCTCTCTCTCTCTCTCTCTCTCTCTCTCTCTCTCTCTCTCTCTCTCTCTCTCTCTCTCTCTCTCTCTCTCATGTAGAATTTGTAGCATTCATTTTCCTTTCATTTTTCTTACATGACTTCTTTTAACTCTCTCTCTCTCTCTCTCTCTCTCTCTCTCTCTCTCTCTCTCTCTCTCTCTCTCTCTCTCTCTCTCTCTCTCTCTCTCTCTCTCTCTCTCTCTCTCTCTCTCTCTCTCTCTCTCTCTCATTTTCCTTTCATTTTTCTCTCATGCCTATTTTCAACTCCACTTTTTCCTTCAACCAGATTATACTTTTCCTCTTTCACCTTATCTTTCTCCTCCATTCTTCTCATTTTCCTTTCCCATTTTCCTTTCCTTCCTCCTCGTAATTTCACGTCACATTCTCGTCAAGCTGTCACCACACCTTCCTGTCTTTACCTTCCTGTAGAGCCTCAACCTTCTATCCCTTCTCCTCTACCTCTTTACCTGGCCACCTAACAACTCCCAACCCTCGTATTTATTTTTACCATACGAAGCATACCATACCATATCATCAACAGTACGTCAGTCCGTCCGCTGTTGAGGTAGAGATGATGCTGGAGGAGGAAGAGGAGGAGGACGAGCTTGAAGGAGGAGGAGGAGGAGGAGGAGGAGGAGGAGGAGGAGGAGGAGGAGGAGGAGGAGGAGGAGGAGGAGGACGACGACGAGCTTGAGCTTGATGGAGGAGAAGGAGGAGGAGGAGAAGGAGGAGGAGAAGGACGAGTTTGAAGGAGGAGGAGGAGGAGGAGCTTGATGGAGGAGGAGGAGGACGAGCTTGAAGGAGGAGGAGGAGGAGGAGGACGAGCTTGATGGAGGAGGAGGAGGACGAGCTTGAAGGAGGAGGAGGAGGACGAGCTTGAAGGAGGAGGAGGAGGAGGAGCTTGATGGATGGGATGAGGAGGAGGACGAGCTTGAAGGAGGAGGAGGAGGACGAGCTTGAAGGAGTAGGAGGAGGAGGACGAGCTTGATGGAGGAGGAGGAGGACGAGCTTGATGGAGGAGGTGGAGGAGGAGGAGGAGGTAGTTAGGTAGGAAAGAATCATGCGCAATGATCGTCTTCTCTGAGGTAAGTCAGATTTTAAAAAGAAATAGGGAGAAACTGGTTCACAAATAGAGTAGTCGATGATTAGAATGAACTCAGTCATCAGGTAGTTAGTGCGGAGTTAATATGGAGTTTTAAAAGGAGGCTAGACAATTTCAAGGATGGGAATGGAAGGTGAATGTCAGTAGTGTTAAGTAACAGGAACTACCACGTGTAGGTCTCACGGTCTCTCATAGCTTTCTTATTTTCGTATGTTCTTCTTCGGTCTCTCATAGCTTTCTTATTTTCGTATGTTCTTCTTATGTTCTTATTATTCCAAACTTCAAACTCTTTCCTCTACTATCCGTGTGGCAGATTTTTTTTTATACTTTAGTCGTAGAGATGGATTTTTATGTCGCCTGCTCAGTAGTTGTTGACGCTAATGATATATAATTCGATCGTCTCTTTGTATTACCGTTGCTGCAGTTTTGTTTACTGTTTCCTTCTGTTCACTTGCTGTTCAGTTCAGTTCACTTGTTGGTCGGGAGTCTGGTCTTTCTCAACGGCACTCCCTGACGTGTTTCTTCTTGCTGTCTGGGTCTTTAATTAGTTGTCTTCTCTTATTCTATATTTTTAGTTTCTTTCTCTTTCTTTCTTCTTATTTTCTTAGTCATCCAAAAACTGTTGATTGTTCTTTTTGCTTCTTCCACATTCCCATCTCCAAACAAATACTTTCCCAAACAAATACTCTGCTTCCTTTGTTATCCATAGCGTTCTCTTGTCATCATTGTCATATATTTACCTTATTTCAAATACCTCATATATTATTGTTGATTTTTCATATTCTTTCAATCCTAATCGTATCCTCGACTTGTTCTTAACTCCTCATTTATTATAATCTTTCTGTTTTAGCTTGACAATTTTTTTTTTTTGGGGGGGAGGAAATATCATCTTTATCATCACCCTATTTTTCATTATTCCTTTCATGTCACTACTGTATATTCCTTTGGCATTAATTATCGGACTATTTACCATTAACCCCTTGAGACCCAGAACGTAATTTCCATTGTAATTTGTATACCATTAGACGAATTTAATTAATAGAAGCAATATTTTAATAGATATGATCTGTTTTGTATCCTTGTCCACTAACTAATTTGGTATATTCAGTTACTTTTCGTAATTTTATGGTTAACAACAGACAATTTTATATAGCAAAGGAAAGATCTGGGCGTGAAGGGGTTAAGATCAGACAAAGATGAAAAGCGAACAATGGATTACCAATGAAACGACAAAGACACATAGAACATATTAGTAACACTGCGTCGCGAAAACATACGAAGGAGAATATTTCAAGGTCAGTCTTGTTGGGTTCGATATAGTGATGATAGATAATAGATAATGATAGATAGTGATAATAGAAGACAAGTGTAACTCAAACTCATCATTATTATAATATTGTATGTAAACCCTCTGTACTATATGCACTTTGATACTATGTCCCCTAATGGGCCTATATTATGTATTTTTTGTTTTGCTCTTGTACTTAAATTAACCCCTTGAGACCCAGAACGTAATTTCCATTGTAATTTGAGTGCCATTAGACGATTTTTAATTAATATAAGTAATGTTTTATAGCTATGACCTGCTTAGTATCCTTGTAGACTAACTAATTTGGTATATTTAGTTACTTCGCTTACTTTAGTTACTTTAGCTAACAACAGACGATTTTATATAGCCAAGGAAAGATCTGGGCGTGAAAGGGTTAACTCCTTGTCTTGTTGTTGTTGCTTTTTTTTGCCTGTTTGCCTCCGGGCGATAATAAAATCAGTATTATCATTATTATTATTAACTATGGAATATTATCTGCAATTCCTATTCATTGCTATTGATGAAGTATCTATCACTGACAAGCTCTTTTTTGGGGGGGTTTCCATTAAGATTTGTCGTATAATGTGAATTCCGTAACTATTTATATTTCAACATTCGCATTATTATCTACACTATCTTATCTTCAGTTCCTATTCATTGCAACTGATAAAGTACCTACCATAAATAAGCTCTTTTTTTCCTTTTCTGGTTTTCTGTTAACCCCTTCACGCCCAGATCTTTCCTTTGCTATATAAAAAATGTATGTTGTTAGCCATAAAATTACGAAAAGTACTTAATATAGGTACCAAAGTAGTGGACAAGGATACTAAACAGGTCATATCTATAAATATTGCTTACATTAACTAAAATTCGTCTAATGGTACCCAAATTACAATGGAAATTACGTTCTGGGTCTCAAGGGGTTAAGATTAAAATGTGTCGTATAAATAATGAGTTCCTGTGAAGTGGCTAATTACTTTATACTTTACTTACAGGCGAAACAGCTGTCAGATCTCCCTCAGTTTTAATTGGCTTACCTGAAACAGAGAAAAAAGGTCGCAGGTTAGTGAATAGTATAATGATAGTATATAATATGTGTGTATGTATGATAGTATGATAGTATGACAGTATTTTTTTCTTCATTTTGTTTTGCTATGTGAAGAAGTGTGGCATTTGTGGTAGTTAGTAATGATAATGATGATAGTACAAGTAGTATTTTAGTAGTAGTAGTAGTAGTAGTAGTAGTAGTAGTGGTGATGGTAGAGTTGATGGTAACTCTACTGATATTGATGCAGTAATAACAAAAGTAAAAAGAGATGTTAATAATGGTGATAATGATAATGATAAATAATAACAATGATAATTACGATTAATCTCTCATCATCATTACGGTTTATCCTTCGAGTATGTACAGAGAGAGAGAGAGAGAGAGAGAGAGAGAGAGAGAGAGAGAGAGAGAGAGAGAGAGAGAGAGAGAGAGAGAGAGAGAGAGAGAGAGAGAGAGAAACCCTCATCCCGCTATCTCTGTCTCTCTTTCTTCCTACCCTCTTTCTCCCTCCTCCAAACCTCACCTATCCCCCCCTCCTCCCCTCCCTCCAACCCTTTCCTATCCCCTCTCATCCCTCCAACCCTCACCTTCCCCCTCCTTCCAACCCTCCCGCCTTGCCGTATAAGGCCAACTATTATCTCCATCAGCGGGAATATTCATCATCACTGCTGCGCGATGATACTCTGCTCTGACTCAGGGAATTAAAGGGACTGGCGGGTGAGCGTTGAGTAAGTCCCGGTGGTTCAAGGAGAGTCATACATCATCTCCCGCGCCCTGACTGTCCATCTGTCTAATGCAAGAGTGCGCGCTGGTCTCTCACGGTGTTTTTCGTTCATATTGCTAACCCCTTCACGCCCAGATCTTTCCTTTGCTATATAAAATTGTCTGTTGTTAGCCATGAAATTACGAAAAGTCACTGAATATACCAAATTAGTTAGTCGACAAGGATACTAAACAGGTCATATCTATAAAATGTTGCTTATATTCACTATAAATCATCTAGTGGTAGCCAAATTACTATGGAAATTACGTTCTGGGTCTCAAGGGGTTAATGCGATAAGTTTGGAATTTCGTTTTTTTTGAGGGGGGAAGGGGGTCGGTCGTCATTCTTTTTTTATTTGTATCTTTCTCTTTGCATTTTTTTTGGGGGGGGGGGGGGGGGGGGGGGTTTCGTTCCCGCTTTTATGTTGTTGATCTTTGAGATGCATTAGTGAGGATGTATTAGTAGGGATATTTTGGTGTTCCTTTGATTCATTATGTAATGCAAGTACGAAATGGAATATTGCTTTGTTTTGGACTTTTTCTGCCATATAGTTTTTTTTTCTTAAATGAGAGAGAAAAAAACGAGAAAAAGAATGAAAAAAAAAAAAAATACGAGAAAATGAGAAAAAAAATTTAAATACGAGAAAATGAGAAGAAAAAAATTAAAAAACAAGAAAATGAAAGAAAAAAAAGAAGAAGAAATAAGCCACCATCGTCTCACCTGGATTAAAGGGGATTATTAACTCCTTGAGACCCAGACCGTAATTTCCATTGTAATTTGGGTACCATTAGACGATTTTTAGTGACTATAAGCAATGTTTTATAGCTATGACGTGTTTAGTACCCTTGTCGACTAGCTAATCTGGTATATTCAGTTACATTTCGTAATTTTATGGCTAATAAGAGACCATTTCATATAGCAAAGGAAAGATCTGGGCGTGAAGAGTTAAACATAGGAGCAAAAATAGTTGTAAAAAAGTAAGAAAATAGGAATGTATGGATAATATTTTGAGTAGTTGGCAATACATTAGTTTTCAATACATTTCTATACATGCTATACATTCTCAATACATTTATTTTCTAGAGGTAGGTTTGTTTTGGTCTTTATTTGACTGTTTATTAAGGATGTCAATGAATTAACTGAGATTGCAAATACTTATAATTAATGAGACAAGGCGACGGGGAGAAGTGCCAACCAGAACAAAGAATACAGGTTGTTTAAGTGCTATGGGTGATTAGAGAGAGAGAGAGAGAGAGAGAGAGAGAGAGAGAGAGAGAGAGAGAGAGAGAGAGAGAGAGGGAGAGAGAGAGAGAGAGAGAGAGAGAGAGCTAACAGGAAAAAGAAAGAAAAAAGAAAGAAAGAAAGTACCGAAACAAAAGACAGATAAGAAAAGAAGACTTACTGGCAGAGAGAGAGAGAGAGGAGAGAGAGAGAGAGAGAGAGAGAGGAGAGAGAGAGAGAGAGAGATGCATACAGGAAAACCTAATAAAAAAAGAAGAGAGAAGAGAAGTACGGAAAACAAAAGAGAAGATAAGAAAAGAAGACTTACTGGCAGAGAGAGAGAGAGAGATTCCCGCTATATTACCAACTATATTACCCCTATATTATAAAAGAGAGAGAGAGAGAGACAGTATTTTCACTTCTATTTGACTTTTTTGTTGACATGAGCTGAAAGAATACACAAATTCCAGCCGCAGAGACACACAGACAGACATGACACAGGCACACAGACACACATGACACAGACACACACAGACAGACATGACACAGACACACACACAGACAGACATGACACAGGCACACGACCCCAGACAGACAGACATGCACACAGACACACAAAGAATGACACAGACAGACAGAATGACACAGGCCACAACAGACAGACAAGACACATCGACGACAGACACATGACACACACACAGACATGACACAGACACACATACAGACATGACAGACACACAGACAGACAGACATGACACAGACACACATACAGACAGACATGACACAGGCACACAGACAGACAGACATGACACAGACACTGACATCCAGACAGACATGACACAGACAGACATGACACAGGCACACAGACAGACATGACACAGGCACACAGACAGACAGACAGACACAGACACACAGACCTACACAGACAGACAGACAACATGGACACAGACACAGACAGACATGACACAGGCACACAGACAGACAGACAGACATGACACAGGCACACAACACACAGACAGACATGACACAGGCACACAGACCACAGACAGACAGACAAGACTACAAACAGACAACAGACATGACACAGGCACACAGACAGACAGACAGACATGACACAGGACACAAACAGCAACAGACATGACACAGGCACACACAGACAGACATGACACAGGCACACAGACACACGACAGAAACAAAAAAGACATGACACAGGCACACAGACACACAGACAGACAGACACAGGCACACAGACACACAGACAGACATGACACAGGCACAACAACACACAGACAGACTGACACAGGCACACAGACACACACAGACACGAACATGACACAGGCACACAGACAGACATGACACAGACACACAGACAGACAATGACACAGGCACACAGACACACAGACAGACATGACACAGGCACACAAACCAGACAGACATGACACAGCACACAGAACACAGACAGACATGACACAGACACACAGACAGACATGACACAGGCACACAGACACACAGACAGACATGACACAGGCACACAGACACACAGACAGACATGACACAGGCACACAGACACACAGACAGACATGACACAGACACACAGACAGACATGACACAGGCACACAGACACACAGACAGACATGACACAGGCACACAGACACACAGACAGACATGACACAGGCACACAGACAAAACAGACCAGACAAGAACACAGGCAACACACAGACAGACATGACACAGGCACACAGACACACAGACAGACATGACACAGGCACACAGACACACAGACAGACATGACACAGGCACACAACAGACAGACATGACACAGGCACACAGACACACAGACAGACATGACACAGCACACAGCACAGACAGCACAGACACAGACCACAAAAGACAGACATGACACAGGCACACAGACAGACAGCACCAGACAGACATGACACAGGCACACAAAACAGACAGACAACATGCCGACCGACACAGGCACACAGACACACAGACGACATGACACGGCACAACACAGACAGACATGACACAGGCACACAGACAGACATGACACAGGCACACAGACACACAGACAGACATGACACAGGCACACCAGACACACAGACAGACATGACACAGCACAACAGACACACAGACAGACAATGACACAGGCACACACACAGACATGAACAGCACACAGAACACAGACAGACATGACACAGGACACACACACAGACAGACATGACACAGGCACACACACAGACGATGACACAGGCACACAGACGACACACAGCACACGACGACATGACACAGGCACACAGACACACAGACAGACATGACACAGACACACAGACAGACATGACACAGGCACACAGACACACAGACAGACATACGACACAGGCATGCACAGCACACAGACAGACATGACACAGGCACACAGACACACAGACAGACATGACACAGGCACACAGACACACAGACAGACATGCACAGGACAGAGCACCAGACACACAGACAGACATGACACAGGCACACAACAACAGACAGACATGACACAGGCACACAGACAACAGACGACATGACACAGGCACACAGACACACAGACAGACATGACACAGGCACACAGACACACAGACAGACATGACACAGGCACAACACACAGACAGACATGACACAGGCACACAGCACACAGACAACATGACACAGGCACACAGCACCAGACAGACAGAACAGGCACACAGACACACAGACAGACATGACACAGGCACACACAACAGCAGACAGACATGACACAGCACACAGACACACAGCAGACATGACAGGCACACAGACACACAGACAGACATGACACAGGCACACAGACACAGACAGACATGACACAGGCACACAGACACACAGAATGACATGACACAGGCACACAGACACACAGACGACATGACACACAGGACACAGACACAACAGAATACATGACACAGGCAACAGACACACAGACAGACATGACACAGGCCACAGCACACAGACAGACATGACACAGGCATTCACAGACAAGACAAATGCACAGGCACACAGCACACAGACAGACATGAACAGCACACAGCAAGAAGACATGACACCAGCACACGACACAACAGACTGCACAGGCACACAAAGACAGACAGACTGCACAGGACACAGACCACAACAGAATCTCAGGCCAACTCCAGACAGACATGACACAGGCACACAGAACAGAAGAATGACACGGCCACAGAAAAGACGACTGAAGGACACAGACACAAGAAGACTGACAAGGCACAACAGACAATAACAGAATGAAAGACAAAAAACAACACATGCAGGACAAACAACATGCACAGACACAGACACAAACACATCAAGGCCACGCCACAGACAGTACTACACAGGCACACAACGCTGACACAGCACAAGCACCAGAAGAACCAGCACGACAAGAAGAGCACAGGAGACACAGACGACATAAAGGCATTCTAAAAAGAACAAAAGACAAAAAAATGTAACGGTGAGGCGAGTCTTTTATGGCAAAAATTTCTCTGCTCTTTATTTTCCTTTGCAGACGCCACAAGCAAGCTTTTATATCGTATGATTTTTTTTCCTCTCTTCACTACTCATAAGTATAGGCTCTTTGGGATGATTTATATAATTATCAGTAAACGCGTATCTATCTCCCAAAGTTTCTCGTCGTGTCCAATTTTTTCTTCTTCATCTTGAACTGTTTGATTCTTTTCTTAAATATTTTCTTGTTTTTGGGGGGTGTCTAGTTTTGATTGTCCTTCGTTCTACAGAAAATTAAACTTCGACTATTTTTTGTTTACCTTACCTATAGAAACATGTACAAAGACTTAACGCTACAGTGCCATAACGAATTAGTTTGAATTATTGACAATGTTTAATTAAGAGAAACCGCAGGGAATAACCTTTTAATAGCCCAACAGACAAAAACTCGAGCACCTCAGTATTTTTTGGCAATCGCGGCAGTGAAAGTATCCCACAAGCGGCAGGAATTCAACCAATCAGCGCCAGTCTTGCAGCAGCCTTCAAATATGTCCTCATGTTGAAGAGAAATTATTGATGCCAGGGTGTTGCGTGTGTTTGGATGGCGCAGAGAGAGAGAGAGAGAGAGAGAGAGAGAGAGAGAGAGAGAGAGAGAGAGAGAGAGAGAGAGAGAGAGAGAAGAGAGAGAGTCATATTAATACCAGAGTTGTTGGAAAATAATACAATCAATACACATTACAATCATCATCAATACACATTACAATCATTTATCTATTTATTCTATCGCTAACATTATCATTATTTTGTTTTTTTGGCTTTTTCTGTGTCTTTCAATCAATCCCCTGTCATTCTAC
>JACEEZ010012448.1:444257-451757 GCA_016584305.1 Chionoecetes opilio | reverse complement strand
GAGAGAGAGAGAGAGAGAGAGAGAGAGAGAGAGAGAGAGAGAGAGAGAGAGAGAGAGAGAGAGAGAGAGAGAATACAGAGGAAGAGACACGAACATCTCTACTAGGTCAAACGGGGCTGCCTGTGTGACTATACTTTACTATAGTTTCTACAAGTTAGAGACAATAGAGAGAATAGCAAAGTTGAAGACTCCTCCCCACCCACCACTCCCTCCACCCAAGGCCGCCAGGAAAAAAAAGTGGGATTAAAAAAAAAAATGCACCAAGCAGTATTACAAACTACATGGAATTTGATAGGAGAGGTAGAAGAAAAGACAGACTCTAATCCAAAGCTATAGGTAAAGATGTCTATAGATAAATAAGGGATAGATAATAGGTAAATATAATAGATAAATAAGTTAATAGATAAATATATAGATAAATAAGTTCATAGATTAAAGGTAACAATAAATAAAAGAAATAAAATATGATGTTGGGGAATCGAACCCACACCTTTTTGTTGACGTATTGTAACACCAATAATTTACCACTGAGCTATGGAGCCCCGTAATAATAAAGCCCCGATAAAAGGTAAAGGTGTCTATAGTACAGTAAGAGCAGTTAAGATATAAATCAGTAAGGTTGGTGTATAAGGTTTTGTATAGATTTTTGTGTGTATTGTGTTATGCTTTGTCAATAAACTACTACTACTACTACTATAAAGGTGAATTAGGGAAGGTCTGTATGCAAGTATGAGATCATTGTGGATAGTGGGAGCCTTGAAGGTGTGACTGTCGTAGGTAGAAAAAAATGGATTATGAAATGTGGAGTTCCTGGAGAGTGAGAGGTGTGTCAGGTGTGTGGGTTTGCAGGTGTGTGGACGGTGAGGCACAGGTGTGGTAGGGTGTAGGTGTGTGAAGGATGTATGGGTGAGTTTTTTATATATTTTTTCAGAACGCATTTGATCTTGAGAAATAAAGAGATTGAATAAGAAAACGTTAGAGATCAGAGAGAGGAGTTGAGTTATAGAGATGTCTTGAGGAAAACATATTAACCCCTTCACGCCCAGATCTTTCCTTTGCTAAAAAAAAATTTGCATGTTCTTAGCCATAAAATTTCGAGAAAAAAACTAAATATACCAAATTAGTTAGTGGACAAGGATACTAAACGGGTCATATCTATAAAAGTTGCTTATACTCACTAAAAATCGTCTAATGGCACCCAAATTACAATGGAAATTACGTTCTGGGCCTCAAGGGGTTAAGTGACACCCACTTCTGAGCTCAAAAGGAAACTTGGTTAATGTTCACCAGTGGTATGCTAATTATTGTCCTCACCTGTCCTCTTCTTACTCTTGTCTTCATCCCACCCTCATCTACCTTGCTCCTCCTCCTCCTCCTCCTCCTCCTCCTCCTCCTCCTCCTCCTCCCTCCTCCTCCTCCTCCTCCCCCTCCTCCCCTCCTTACGTCCTATCCCTCCCTAATTCGCATCTTCAATTAATTACCATATTTCAAGTTCTTATCTTCTTAATTCTAACTAGTCCTATGTTGATTGATCTATAACTATACTTCCTTGTTTTCTCATTATAAAGAACAAAGCTACTTCTCTGACTCATCATGTTTTTGTAGAGTTCAATTTTACGTTTATTTCTAGCATTCCTTATTTTTTTTTAGCTCCTTTTCCTTCCTTTTCTAATTCGTCATTTTTTTTAAAGTTCGATTTTACGTTTTTTTTTTTATATTATTCTTTTTTTCATCATTTCCTTCCTGTCTGGTGTGCGTGTTATTTCCCTTTCCTCATCCCTCTCTCTGTTTTCTATCTAATGGTAGATGAACCCTCGGTGGCTGGTAATGGTGGTTGAAGGAGGGCCGTAATCGAGGGAGGCGGGAGGTGGTTGTGATGTGTGGTGCGTGGTAATGGTGGAGATGGTGGTAGGTGTCAGGTAGTGGTGGAGGACGAGTGTGAGAGAGAGTAATGGTTGGGGCGACAATGGTTGGGGAATGTTGAGGAATGATGAAGGTACTAGTGGTGGATAATGCATGGGGAGAAACGTCCGACGAGCATGGTGGGTGATAGTGTGTGACGTTAATAATGATAAGTCACCTCGAGTCACTTCAAAGTCACTTCAAGTCACATCAATCAACGTACCACTTAGAAAACAGACACTTATGTATGATTTTTTTTCTCCTTACGGTAGCTGAGAAGGAAAACACAAAGAGCAGAAGAGAGAAATTAGGAAAAAAATAAACTTACTCATAAATATCTTGGGAAATCATAAAGTATAGGAGAACACTTTGCATATACAGGAGCATTTTTTTCTTTTCTTTCTCCTTCCATCTTTTCTTTCTTTTAGCTGAGAAGGAAAACACGGAAAAACAGAACAGATAATGATGAATAAGGAAAAATAAAGATTCACCGATAAATATCTTGGGAGTCATCAGCTATGGGATACAACCGCTAAAGAGGATAATTTCGTCTTAGCTGGAATATAATCCTCCCGCGATGAGCCTTCAGGTAAAACGACACGGCTTCTGAAACACAATCTTCCTGCTTCTCGCCACACACCTGTCTTGCAGCTCTCAGGTGTGTGTGTGTGTGTGTGTGTGTGTGTGTGTGTGTGTGTGTGTGTGTTGTGTGTGTGTGTGTGTGTATTCATCTAGTTGCATTTTACAGGGCCTGAGCTACACTTGTATGGCCCCGTCTCCATTTAGCTACATTTTTTGTATTTTGCTTACTTAGTAGTTTATGTGTGTGTGTGTGTGTGTATGTGTATGTGTATGTATGTGTGCGTGTGTGTGTGTGTGTGTGTGTGTGTGTGTGTGTTGTGTGTGTGTGTGTGTGTGCGCGCGCGCCTAACCCATCACCAACAATAAGTAAAATCACCTTTAAAACCAAACAAATCAAAACCAATCTCAACAAGCTTCTAAACCTTGGCTCCGTTAGTTTATGCTACAATCTGTTAACCCAACCCACACCAAAATAAGCACAAATCCTTAACAAGCAACAAAATCCAAATCCAAACAACGTCTAATAACCTTGTCGTTCGTAGGCTGGTACGCATGCCGTCACACTCCTGATACCATGACAAACAAAAACGATAGCACCAAATCTCAATCAGGCGACGGTAAATCTATTAAATACCATTAAAACACGATATGTAGAGCGAAGGAACGGACGGACGCTGCCTATTCAGGGCCCAGTAGCATTGAGGCAGAAAAGTAGGAGAGTCAACGATGCGGGTAAAAGGGAGGGATGATATCTAGTCTGACAAACGCATTTATCACGGAACCACTGGAGTATGTGAGGCAGATAGTTAAGCAGGGAGGATAGGGGATGAAGGAGGGAGGCAAGGTGAGGCAGGGAGGGAGGGAAGAAGGGTAGGAGAGTATAGATGCAGGGGGTTACAGGGAGGGAGGGTAGAGGGTTATGGGTAGCAGGGTAGGATGCAGGGGGGCAGGGGATGAAGTAGGGTAGCAGGGTAGGATGCAGATGGGGAGGGGACAGGGGAGGGAAGCAGGGTAGGATGTAGGGGGGACAGGGGGGGAAGCAGGGTAGGATGTAGGGGGGACAGGAGGGGATAGGTAAGGGAAGGAGGGTAGGTAGCAGGTTAATGAAGTACCATACATGGGTTCATCGCTACGAAGGTGAAGGAGAAAGGGAAGGAAGGGATCGATTTTTCTGCTCCAATTACTGTGCGTGAAAATTTATACTCCGTTTGCTGTAGTGAATGGAGGAGGAGGAGGAAAGGAGGAGTGAAGGGAGTGAATGGAGGAGGAGGAGGAAAGGAGGAATGAAGGGAGTGAATGGAGGAGGAGGAGGAAAGGAGGAGTGAAGGGAGTGAATGGAGGAGGAGGAGGAAAGGAGGAGTGAAGGAAGGGAAGGGAGGAAAGCAAGTCTAGTGCTGCAGAAGGTAAACAAAAAATGTAGAAAGTGGAAAAAAAGCTGGATTTTTAATGACTTTACGAAGAAACAAAAAACGGAAGGAGGATGATTCAAGAAGAGGGAAAAGAAAGACGAGGTTGATGAAGGAAAAAAAATAAAAAAAAGTAGAAAACAGATGGATTTTGACTTATATTACGAAGAAACGAAGATGGATGATGAAAGAAGGAGTAAAAGAAAGACGATGTTGAAGAAGGGCGAGAAAGAAGAAGTAGAGGAATAGGAGTAGGAGAGGGGGTGGTAGCTGTGAGGAAAGGGGGTGTAGAAGGAGAGAGAGTGGGTGTAGAGGGGTAGAAAGGGGGATGGTAGCTGTGAGGAAAGGTAGAGAAGAGGTTGTAGTAGTGAGGAAAGGAGGTGTAGAGGGGTAGAGAGGGGTGTAGAGAGGGCTGTAGAGAGGTAGAGGGGGGGTGGTAGCTGTGAGGAAAGGGGGTGTAGAGGGGTAAAGGGGGTGATAGCTGTGAGGAAAGGGGGTGTGGTGGGGTGGAGAGGGGAAACAGAACGTGATCAGGACTTTCTGGAGCCGAAGCAAGCCAGGGTGTACGGCCATGCACAAAGAGTTCGCTCAGGACCCAGAGAAAGGCGGTAAGGAGAAAGGCAGTAGAGAAGGCGAAGGAAGGCGTAGGTGAATGGACGGGTAGGGAAAGGAGGAGGAAAGGGAGTGAAATATAGGAACGGAGGAGGAGGATGAAGGAGGGAATGGGGAGGTAGTGTGAGGAAAGGAGAGAAAATGGTCGGAGGAGGAGGGTGAGGAGTGGAGGGGTAGGAGGTGAAAGAGGAGAGAAGGGGATGCGGAGGAGGAGGAGTGAGGAGGGTAAGGGAGGTGGAGCTGTGAGGAAGGGATGAGGAAGAGGTTAAGGGTTTAGTAATAGATCGATTGTTATGAATATTTTGGGAGAGCGAGAGTGAGAGAAAGTAGAGAAAGTGATGTAGTACAGTAGGAAAAAAGTGATTGAACGAAGAAGGAGGGGTGTAGAGAGGGCTGTAAGAGAGGAGAGGGGGTGGTAGCTGTGAGGAAAGGGGGTGTAGAGGGGTAAAGGGGGTGATAGCTGTGAGGAAGGGGGGTGTGGTGGGGGAGAGGAACAGAACCCGTAATCAAGACTTTCTGGAGCCCGCCACACAGCCAGGGGTTCCGGCTTCGCCACAAACATTCCGGCTCAGGACCCAGAGAAAGGCGGTAAGGAGAAAGGCAGAAGAAGGCGAAGGAAGGCGTTAGTGAATGGACGGGTACGAGGAAAGGAGGAGGAAAGGGAGTGAAAATAGGGAACGTAGGAGGAGGAATGAAGGAAGGGAATGGAGGAGGAGGAGGAAAGGGAGAGAAAATAGGGATCGGAGGAGGAGGAGTGAAGGAAGGGAATGGAGGAGGAGGAGGAAAGGGAGAGAAAATAGGGATCGGAGGAGGAGGAGTGAAGGAAGGGAATGGAGGAGGAGGAGGAGTGAAGGAAGGGAATGGAGGAAAGCAGGTTTAACGGCATCATATAACGTAAAAAATAGAAAAAAATACAGGAAAAAAAAAAAATCTTGGATTATGAATTATTTTACGAAGAAACGAAGAAAGGAAGGAAGATGAGAGAAAAGAGAGAAAAGAAATACGATGTTGATGAAGTAAAAAAAAGAAAGACAGTAGGAAAAAAGATGGATTTTGACTTACATTACGAAGAAAGGAAGGAGGATGAGTAAAGAAGAGGGAAAAGAGATGCTATGTTGAGCTTACAAAAGAAGGCGACGAGATGAACGGGAAGAGAAGAGAATGAAACTGTAAGTGAAAGATTAACTAACTAACATTAACTAACTAACATTAACATTAACTCAAAGAAAGGAGGGATAGGAAGGACACAAAGGATTGCTAACATGAAAAAATACTCATCAATAATTAAAGAAAGGTAAATGAAAATGTTGAAGTAAAGGAAAGAAAGAAAAGAATGAAGCTGTGAGTGAAAGATTAACATTAACACAAAGAGAGAGGGATAGAAAATATACTGAGGAAGATTATAGATATGAAAAATACTCGAAAAGAATAAACTAAGAATATTGAGAAGGAAAAATTAAAACAAAAGCAACAACGGAAGAAATCTATCTGAAAAATGTTCTTGCCTCTGTATTGTTCACGGGCCCTCATTATCTATAAGGTCACTGATCTCTACTAGGGAATTATCACCTTGCATTATAAATATATCACCTTGCATTATCGCACCTACTGGGAAAGAAAATTAGCCTCGGTGGCTGCACACTATGTATCACAATTAAAGCTCAGCGCCTTATACAACAAACGGAGACAACATACCGAACAAATAACTCGTTCGTGAATATACAAACAAACAAATAATAGTCAAGCGGCCTTTAGTTCTGCATATCGACATAACGAAAATGACAACACTATTAAACAATTATAATGATGATACTTGAATGAAACTGAATGAAAGATTAACATTAACACAAAGAAAGAGGGATAGGAAGTTGCTTTGAGGATTAATTAGATGAAAAAAAGACTCGAACAGAATAAACTAAGGATATTGAAAGTGTTTATAGGGAAGAATAAAAAAAAAATGCGACGGCGAGAAAATAATTAAACTGTGAGTGAAAATTTAACATTAACACAAAGAAAGGTGGGATAGGAAGTTGCTTTGAGGATTACTTAGATGAAAAAAAAGACTCGAATATAATAAACTAAGAAAATTGAAACTGTTTAAGTAGAGGGAAGAATAATAAAGCATGGTAACGGCGAGAAAATAATTAAACTGTGAGTGAAAGTTTAACATTAACACAAAAAGGTGGGATAGGAAGCTGCTTTGAGGATTACTTAGATGAAAAAAAGACTCGAAATTAATAAACTAAGATATTGAAAGTGTTTATAGGGAAGAATTAAAACAAAATACGACGGGGAGAAAAAATGAAACTGTGTGAAAGTTTAACATTAACACAAAGAATGGTGGGAGAGGAAGTTGCTTTGAGGATTACTTAGATGTAAAAGACTCTTTTCTGTTTGTTTCTATCCTCATTCTTCGTTCTTATTTACTACACGTGTATCTTCTTTGCATTTCTTTGTAAACTCGTTGCTTGTTCTATCTTCTTATTGCTTTCCTTCCCTCCTCCTCTTACCTTCTCATTCCTTTTACATCTTGCGTTTTATCTTCTATTGCTTACCTTTCTCCTTCTTCTCATCTTCCTTCTCCTTTCCTTTCTTCTTCCTCTTTTTCCTTCCTCCTTCCTCCTCCTCCTCCTCCTCCTCCTCCTCCTCCTCCTCCTCCTCCTCCTCCTCTTCCTTCCTTTAATCATTTCCTATTACTTGTTCTTCTATCTTATATTTGCTTGCCTCTCCTCCTCCTCCTCCTCCTCCTACTCCTACTCTTCCTTCCTTTCATCAACACATTAAAGACTCAAAAACAATAGATACGAAAGTGAATTGAAAATATTTAAGGAGAAGAATATTTTGGATGATGTAAAAGTTGAGTATTTTGTAAGGATATAAATGGCAGGTGGAGTTTAAAGTTCATAACAAGATTTTTTGATGCAAAGTAATACGAGGAGAAAGTATGAAACTATTTTTAAGTGTGATTTTCGTACTGAAATCAGATGCGTAACAGAGA
>JACEEZ010012448.1:421757-426757 GCA_016584305.1 Chionoecetes opilio | reverse complement strand
CTCCTTTCCTTCCTCCATCTCCTCCTATTCCTCCTCCTTCCTCCCTGCGCTATCCTACTTCCTTAGATCCTCCCGGGTATCAAAATGGCGTAAAGAAGATCAAATAAATTCACCCCTAAGGGAATCAGAAACCAGGCCGTCACCTCGCTGTGTTAGTGTTTCTTGAGCTCGGTGACTTGTGGAGGCTCAAGGAGGACAACATGAGCCTCCCTCGACTCAGGAGCCTCGAACAGTTATCTCTGAATGTGCTTAATATTCCGGTGGTTGTCAGTGAGGACGGGAAGACGCAATCTTTCTCCTAGTGCTTGTTGTTCGCTCACTTCTTACAGTCTGAGGCTCTGAGCTACATATCCTTTAGCCCCCCCCCCCCTACCTCACCCCCCACACCAGATCCCAGCCTCACAGACCTCCTCCTCTCTCCTCCTCCTGCACTATTATGCTTCTTCCCTCCTCCTCCTCCTCCTTCTCCTCCTCCTCCCCTCCTCCTCCTCTTCTTGGTGTCCTGCCACTCTTGTTCCCTCCCATCTCTTTACTGTCTTTGTGTGGGTGTCACTCTATTCGAATAATCTTTACAATGTTGGTGTGTTTTTGCGCCGCCTAGGTTTCGTGCACCGCCCAGTGTGTATTGGGATCTGTCAGGGGGAAACTTGTGTGCGGCCAAATCTCTGCTTGTTAGCCAATGATTGTTAGTTATCGGCTTGTTGGGTGCGTGTAAGGCCTCCTAACTACCATTGATGCACATTCGGGGTGAAATATGTACCCTGAGGCGTCGTGTTTCGTGCGGGCGTTGATTACTTACTGCTTGAGGCCAGATAAGAATCACTTCCAGGCTTCTTCTATTTTTAGTTCAACCTTCCATGCAAATTTGTAATGTGACGGAAGCCAGGTGAGTGCGGTTGAGCGCTGCCGTAAAGCTGCCTCGCCGCCGTGGTGGAATGCGCGCCGGTAGGTCGTGAACAAGATGTGGAGGATTGTCTTGGGTGATGGTAGTGGTTGTGGTGGTGGGTTATAGTGGTGGTGGTGGCGGGGTAGCTGTGGTGGGGTCCGTAAGCCGGTGTGGCGGGCGGCATGGGAGGGGCGGGTCACGCTGCCAGGAACCAAGAGCTGTCGGGGGTGTGACCTCGGTAGACCCAGTTACTTCCCCACATTCCTTGCCGCTCATCACCCTCCAATGTAATGGCCTGATGAGGATGATGAGGCTCATTATCATCATCATCATCATTAGTTAGTAGTAGTAGTAGTAGTAGTAGTAGTAGTAGTATGGCTCTTATTGTTTAGTATTATCATCATTATTATAAGTCTATTAATTGATGGGCAGTGGATGGTCGTGGATGTTCATGTGGTGAACATTTCTTGCGTCGAGTGTTCACTTTCTCACTCCCTCCCTCGTGGACTTTCTTCTCCGTGGTGGGGAAGAAAGGCGAGGTGGAGGGGGGCGGGGGGGGCGGGGAGGTGATGGAGGGGATGCCTCGATGAAGCGAAAAACGAGATTGCCCAACATATATTTGAAGTTGGGAAAGAATATGCAGTTTTATGGAATATTAAATGTGAATAAATTTGGCGGACAGCGATAAGGAGGCGGCGGTAACAAGAGGGTGTGTAAGTGGGGGCAGTTGCGGCGATGGAAGGAGGTGTTTAACAGAATAAGAACAAAGATGAGTGACGTGGGTGAAATAATGAATGTGAAGAGCAGAGGCGAGTGACAGAGGGATGGGAGGGGCGGCGGCCAGGCCCAGATGCCGCCAGCCAGCCGCCATTTAACATTCTTGTTGATATTATGGTGGTCGCGGCGACACCCTGCCGGGCTGGATGGCCTGCTGCCGGCGGCCTGCGGGCTGCTGCAGGCCAGGCCCTCCACTGCCCGCCGCCACGCCGCCTCCAGAAGCTAGGCGAAGCAGCCCCGGATTGTATGGTGGGGTATTTTCAAGTGTTTTTTGTAGACACACTGTGCTCAGGTCTCGGTACGTTTTTCATCCGTCACAAAGGGCCTAAGCCGCGCCTCTCCGCCACGCCACACCAGACTTATGTGTTGAGGACGTAAGGGCCAAGGTTCGGCCTGGCAGGGAGGAGGGAGCGACCTTGGCCCCGGGCTGGCGGAGACTAACGCAATGCCCTATTGGCCAGAACCTCAATCAGCGCGCCCCAACACGCAGGGTTCCCAGAAGTCATAGGCGGAATCCACTTTCCTTGTGTTTTTTTCGTAATATTCTGTATGTTAAGTATCCACCGTGGTCCGTGGGGCATGGTGACGCGGCCCCCCGACGCCCAGTGTCCAGACGGGCGGCGGCATTCCTGCGGCGAAGAGAGGCTAAATAAAACAGAGTATGGCGAGGCATCGACGGGCGGCTCGCGGTCCTCTTCATCGACGTCCAGAAGTCGGACCTTATAACCCCTGTCAGCCCACCCTCGGCCCGGCCGCCCGTGCCCACAGCCGCGGCCAGCCCGCTGCCCAGCGCCCGCCCATCCGCCCCTTTACGCCAGGAGCCACGCCCAGAGTGATGGGAGTTCCGGGCTTGAGAGGGGCAAGGAAGTCTCTTGTAGCAAGGCTGGGCACGGCGTCAAATATTTTCAGTCTTCCATGTGACGAAGCTGTCAATCAAGCCTCCCGATGCTGCTGCTGCTGCTGCTGCTGCTGCTGCTGCTGCTGCTGCTGCTGCTGCTGCTGCTGCTGCTGCTGCTGCTGCTGCTGCTGCTGCTGGCTGCTTGGTCACTTGTGGGCCGGCAAACAGTCGCTGCGTCTTGTTGTTGCTGCTGTTATCGCTGTGCCTCGTGTTGCTGTTTACTGCGTTGTTCAAGTGAATGTTACGGACGTGTTTGTTGTTGCCGCTACGCCAGACCCATTGTGGTAAGGGGAGGAGGGGGGGAGGGGTGAAGAACACAACGAGACACTGATGATCTGTATTACCCCGGTGGGAAATATATATGATGTAGATGAAGCGAGGTATTGTACTATTCTCTCTCTCTCTCTCTCTCTCTCTCTCTCTCTCTCTCTCTCTCTCTCTCTCTCTCTCTCTCTCTCTCTCTCTCTCTCTCTCTCTCTCTCTCTCTCTCTCTCTCTCTCTCTCTCTCTCACATTCCTGACCCGGCCACCTGTCGGAAGAGTGACTACCACCTTCACCTTCTCTCCTTCCTTTCTTTACTTGCCGCCATATTTCAGTTTTATCATCGACTTTATTTCTTGGTCATCCTACGTTTTGTTTCACTTCCTCTTCTCTTTTGCGTCTTTTTTCAACCTACGTTTTTTTTCCTTGTTCTGAATGGGCGACCTTTTTTATTTTTTTCTGAACTGTTGTTGTCGCTACATTCTTGCTATTTTTCTTTTTTCTTTCTTTTTTTCTGATAACTTTCTGTAATACTTCGACTCTGCTTCACTCCACCGTTGATTTTGGTCTAGTATTTTCACCTCTCCAGTTAATAACCATGTGTGTGTGTGTGCGTGTGTGTGTGTGCGTGTGTGTGTGTGTGTTGTACGTGTGCGTGTGTGTGTGTGTGTGTGTGCGTGTGTGTGTGTTTCATTAACGTATTAGCAAAAGACATAAACGCTTCAGTGAGTTAAACTTTAATTGTGTATTTTAATCATTACCTCTGTGTTTGTCTCTCCTCCTCCTCCTCCTCCTCCTCCTCCCCCCTCCTCCCTCCTCCTCCTCCTCCTCCTCCTCCTCCTCCTCCTCCTCCTCCTCCTCCTCTGTACACCCGTCCATTTATGCACAATCACCATCACCATCATCATTATCATCGCCATTATCATTACCCGAATATTTCCTCTCGCCTGACTTTCATTACGCGTAACTGTACCTTCTGGGGGCATTGTCACCTTCGGAGGATGATTATCACCGCCCATATGTCATGTTTGAGTGTCTTTCCTCCACGCTCGCCGCCGCCCTCATCTTCCGAGGAATGTTCGGGTTCAAGAAGACGAAATATTGCATTGGTGAAGGTTTGTTAAGAGCATAGGTGAGAAATAAAGGTCCTGAGGTGAGTATGTGTAGATTTCTGAGGAAAATATTGCATAGGTGAAAGGTTTGTTAAGAGGACAAGGAAAATATTGCAGAGGAATTAGAGGAAATATTGCATAGGTGAAAGCTTGTTAAGAGGACGAGGGAAATATTGCAGAGGAATTAGAGGAAATATTGCATAGGTGAAAGTTTGTTAAGAGGTCAGGTCAGAGTAAAGGTCATGATTCCCTTGTATGTCTAGATTTCTCATGTTTTTTTATTGCGTGTTTGGATTTTTGGTTCGCGTTTGGTACCTGTTGGTTTGTGTATCGTTTTTCGGTGGTTGGTATTACGTTAAGAAGCTGCATTTCTTTTGTTATTTCTCATGTTTTTTGGTTGTGAGTTTGGGATTTTTGGTTCGTGTTTGGTTTTCTGTCGGTTTATATATCGTTTTGTTTCTTGGTCTTTTTTTTATGGTTGATATTATGTAAAAATACTGTTATTCTTCGTTATTATGAACTTCCCTGTTAAGTATTTCCGCTTGATGGGTTTGGCAGAACGCTTCATTTTCGTTTTTCATTAGGAAATTGTTTTGGTTTGTTTTTCTCTGTGTTTAACTAACTCCTTCACGCCCAGATCTGTCTTTTGCTATAAAAAAAATATATGTTGTCGAGCCATAAAATTACGAAAAGTCACTGAATATACCAGATTAGTTAGTCGACAAAAATATTAAACAGGTCATATCTATAAAATATTGCTGATAGTCACTAAAAATCGTCTAATGCCACCCAAATTACAATGGAAATTACGTTCTGGGCCTCAAGGGGTCAATAAAGAAGCATCTCAGGATCTTACAGTTCGATCAGTTTTTTACAAGACTCCTTTGGCTTCGTCCTGTGGGTCTAAATTTCTTCTGGTTGAGTGGTGGTGGTGGTGGAGCGGGGATTGAACATGTTATAGCAAGGGAAATTAGAACTGGGGATAAAAAATGGCCTGAGATGTGATGGAGTGTACTTATGGTGGTAGTTAGTTATATTATGTGTTGTAGTTACGAATGATAGTTAT
>JACEEZ010012448.1:396757-419257 GCA_016584305.1 Chionoecetes opilio | reverse complement strand
CAATAGCCTCCGTGTAGAGAGCCACCGCGGTCTCGAAATCCCCCGACTGACATGCCGCGTTGCTCTGGCGGACTTTCTCGAGGAAGAGAGCCTTGGACCCGCCGCCCTCCCCCTCCCCATCAACCTCCAACTGTTGAGAGAGAGATAAGATATAAATAATAATAATGATAATGAGGATAAGAGAGTGCACGTGAGGGATAAAGAGGAGCATTTGTGAGGGATGTGGAAGGATAAAAGAGTGCATGTGAGGGATAAAGAGGGATATAAGAGGGCACGTGAGGGATAAAGAGGGCACGTGAGGGATAAAAGAGGGATAAAAGAGGGCACGTGAGGGATAAAGAGGGCACGTGAGGGATAAAAGAGGGCACGTGAGGGATAAAGAGGGCACGTGAGGGATAAAAGAGGGCACGTGAGGGATAAAGAGGGCACGTGAGGGATAAGGAGGGATATAAGAGGGCACGTGAGGGATAAAAGAGGGCACGTGGGGGATAAAAGAGGGCACGTGAGGGATAAAAGAGGGCACGTGAGGGATAAAAGAGGGCACGTGCGGGATAAAAGAGGGCACGTGGGGATAAAGAGGGCACGTGAGGGATAACAGAGGGCACGTGAGGATAAAAGAGGGCACGTGAGGGATAAAAGAGGGCACGTGAGGGATAACAGAGGGCACGTGAGGGATAAAAGAGGGCACGTGAGGGATAAAAGAGGGCACGTGAGGGATAAAAGAGGGCACGTGAGGGATAAAAGAGGGCACGTGGGGATAAAGAGGGCACGTGAGGGATAAAGAGGGCACGTGAGGGATAAAAGAGGGTACATGAGGGATAAAGAGGGCACGTGAGGAATAAAAGAGGGCACGTGAGGGATAAAAGAGGGTACAGTGAGGGATAAAAGAGGGCACGTGAGGGATAAAAGAGGGCACGTGAGGGATAAAAGAGGGCACGTGAGGGATAACAGAGGGCACGTGAGGGATAAAAGAGGGCACGTGAGGGATAAAAGAGGGCACGTGGGGGATAAAGAGGGCACGTGAGGGATAACAGAGGGCACGTGAGGGATAAAAGAGGGCACGTGAGGGATAAAAGAGGGCACGTGAGGGATAAAAGAGGGCACGTGGGGATAACAGAGGGCACGTGAGGGTAAAGAGGAGCACTGATAAGGGATTTGGAATAATATGAAGGAAGATATGGATTATAAACATTGCACAAAATATATAATAAGGAGAAGGAAATGCACAATAGGTAGAGTCAACAAAATACATCACATTGTTGAGGGACGTGAAATAATACATAGAATAATATTTAGATGGTATAATACATAGGAAGATATGGATTGAAAGAAATGTAAGAAAAGAAAATGAGAGAAGGAAATTACTATAGGAAGAATCAATAAGACATGTATGAAATGGTAAGGAAATGATTAGGAAAATATTGGAATGGATTTGAAGTAATACGAAGGAAAATATGGATTGTAGATATTGTAAGAAAAGAAAATGAGAAAAGGAAATTTACAATAAGTAGAGTTAATAATAAGATACATGAATGAAGTTGGTATGAAATGATTAAGGAAAGGGTAAGGAAAGTAATGGGTTCCCTACACGCCCAGATTTTTCCTTTGCTATATAAAATCGTCTGTTGTTGAGCCATAAAATTACGAAAAGTGACTGAATATACCAAATGAACTAGTGGACAAGGATACTAAACAGGTCATATCTATAAAACATTGCTTATATTCACTAAAAATCGTCTAATGGTACCCAAATTACAATGGAAATTACGTTATGGGCCTCAAGGAGTTAAGCATGATGAGAAAGTAATATAGACATGTAGTAAGAATTAATTAGGGAAAGATAAGTTCATAACAGAGATAAAAATACGAGTAGAAAAAAAGATGATGAAATGTATATACTAGAAAAACGAACTTAGAAAAATAGTTAGTAAGTATGGAATAGGTAGAATTAGAGAATACTGAAGATAAAACAAGAGGAAACATGATATTGATATATTTTTAATTTTTGTTTTACATCACAAGGAACTGGCCAAGGGCACAACAAAAATGGGTAACACAAAGCCCGTTTAGTTGCCAGTCCCTATAAAGAAGACAGTAAGAGAATAAAATAAAAACAGAGGGGTAGGCCAATTTAGTTCGGGATATTAAGAGGTATAGATAGATATATACAAGAGGTATAGATAGATCAAGGAAACAGACAGTGTGAGAAAGTAAAGTTATGTGCGAAACAATCAATAGGAAAAGATAAAAAATAAAGTAGGTAGGTATGGGAAACATGGATAAATGATGGTTAGAAAAATACGAAAGATAGATGAAGGAACCTGATAAAAGACTGACACAGGAGAGAATATAAAAAAAAATATATATAAAACAGAGAACACACATTGAGAAAATTGCACAGTCATTCTTTTTAATCAAACACCGAAAGATTACTAAAAAGCCAAACACATTTAAGGAAAGACAAAGGAAATTAGGAGGTGTATAAAAATTCCAGGAAAGAAAAATAAATATGATACAAATAATAGTGTTTGTTTAGAGACTTGTGTTAGTTTATGTTTCTAGGATATATTATTATTGAGGGAATGAAGATAATGATGGTGATCGTGATGTTGATGATAATAATATGAAACAAGTTTTATAAATATCAAAATACTCGTGAATATAAATTATATCAAACATATCTTTTATTTTTGTTCTACCCAATGTTGTAATGACCAATGAGGAATGTGTATATATAGAATTTCCCTTCAGTAATAATTTGAGAATATATTTTACTTCCCTAGTTTATATTTAACCCCTTCACGCCCAGATATTTCCTTTGCTATAAAAAATTGTATGTTGTCGAGCCATAAAATTACGAAAAGTAACTGAATATAGCAAAATAGTTAGTCGACAAGGATACTAAACAGGTCATAGCTATAAAATATTACTTATATTCACTCAAAATCGTCTAATGGTACCCAAATTACAATGGAAATTACGTTCTGGGTCTCAAGGGGTTAATATATTCTGAAAGCAGCCGTGGCAGTTTTGTTCAGTTTTGTCATTCGAAGAAGGAATATTTCTATGTCATTATTTACCTTGTGACATTCTCTGGTCTTTTTGCTCCCCCTACCTCTCTCAGTAATTTGATAATATATTTTACTTCCCTAGTTTCTCTTTAATGTATTCTGAAAGCAGCCATTGCAGTTTTGTTACAGTTTTGTCACTCGAAGAAAGAATATTTTTAAGAGTAATTTATTTACCATGTGACATTCTCTGGTCCAGGTGTTCCCCTCCCCCCTACCTTCCCCCCCTTCCCCCCTCCCTAACACCCTCTCCCCCTCTCCCCTTCCCCCTTCCAGCCCTCAAATGGCTCCTCACTCCTCCCACTCCTCGTCCCACTGCCGCCTGGGATAATTTGAAGGCTCAGACACCGAAAAGGAAATTCTTATGACGAAACTTTAGAAATGATGTTCCAGAAGGGAGTGCTCAAACGCAAGATCTATTATTCTCTCTCTCTCTCTCTCTCTCTCTCTCTCTCTCTCTCTCTCTCTCTCTCTCTCTCTCTCTCTCTCTCTCTCTCTCTCTCTCTCTCTCTCTCTCTCTCTCTTCTCTCCTCTCCCCCACCTTCTCTTTTTCATCACCTCTCTCTCTCTCTCTCTCTCTCTCTCTCTCTCTCTCTCTCTCTCCTCTCTCCTCTCTCCTCTCTCCTCTCTCCTTCACACCTCCATCCTGTCATTCTCTTCCCTCCTTCTCTCCTTCCCTCCCTCCCTCCCTCCCGCCCTTCAACTCATTATGCCCTGGGCGGAGAGGCTGAGCGAGTGACCACAAACTCTACTGACAGCCCAGGACACATACCAGTCTACCCAGGCCGCATTCCTTTGCACTGAAATTGTACTGTGGCCCAACGATATCTAGGGCTGTATAGGGTAGTAGTAGAAGTAGTAGTAGTAGAAGTAGTAGTAGTAGAGTAGTAGTAGTAGTAGTAGTAGTAGTAGTATGTGTTGTAGTAGTAGTAGTAGTGTGGTTAGTTGTTTTAGGGGTGAATGGGATGTTTTTGTTTTGCTTTTGATATTTTTTTAGTGGGTTTCAGCTTCTTTTTTATTATGTTTGTTTATCTTGAATTATTTGTGGGGTTCTTTTCGCTTCTCTCTCTCTCTCTCTCTCTCTCTCTCTCTCTCTCTCTCTCTCTCTCTCTCTCTCTCTCTCTCTCTCTCTCTCTCTCTCTCTCTCTCTCTCTCTCTCCTCTCTCTCTCTCTCTCTCCAATATCATCAACACTTTCTTGCATTGTTTTCCTCCCAGTACATTATTTCTCTATCTCTATTCCCTCCCTTATCAATTTTCCTCCTAGGACTGGATAAAGTCTCTGCTATACTATTATATTTACTGTAAACTTCAATACTATCTGAGACTTTCATTTTCTTCATATTTTCTTGATTCAAAAGTTTCCTATCATGTCTTAACTTCTTCTATCCTCTATCAATGTCATCTTTTAAACTCATTGGAATTATATTTGTTTCATAAAGATTACAGCTTTTTCTTTCCACCTTTACTTGGCACTTCGATTTTTAGGACAAATATATCTTTTTCCTTTTTTTCTCGTAACTTTCATTTCCATTTTTATTTGTAAGCTAGATTCATCAAAAGTACAAATTAAGATAACAGGTTTTTCTTTTCATCTTTGCTTGGTACTTCGAATTTAGAACATATATATTTCGGTTTTTTTTTCCTCGTAACTTTCATTTCTATTTTTCTTCGTAAACCATGTTCGTCAAAAATATAAAGGTAACTCCATGTGTTTACGGTAACTAGTTGACATGATAACTGCTATACCCACTGCTGGCTTGGCACTTCGAAATTTAGACTTATATTTGATTTTTTTCCTCGTAACTTCATTTCCTTTTTTGTTCGTAACCAATTGTCAAATATAAAGGTAACTCCATGTGTTTACGGTAACTAGTTGACATGATAACTGCTATACCCACTGCTGTTTTTATTGCCATGTCAACCCCGTACCTTAACCCCTTGAGACCCAGAACGTAATTTCCGTTGTAATTTGGCCACCATTAGATGATTTGATTCAATATAAGCAATGTTTTATAGATATAACCTGTTTAGTATCCTTGTCCATTTCCTAATTGGGTATATTCAGTTACTTTTCGTATTTTTATGGCTCGACAACAGACAATGTTATATAGCAAAGGAAAGATCCGGGTGTGATGGGGTTAATAGAAGCATTCGTACCCATAGTTTAATTCGTACATGTTTCAGATACCTCGTAATCGCAGCTGCAATTCTTGATAACTCGTAATGAGAATAACTCGTGTACCTGATAAAGCTTATCATGAATAACTCGTGTGACTGGTTGGCTCGTTTTAATGACCTCGTACTTTACTACCTCCTTCTATCACCTGATAACATGTATTTGTATTAACCCCTTCACAACCAGATTTTTCCTTTGCTATATAAATTCGTTTGTTGTTAGGCATTAAATAACAAAAACTAACTGAATATACCAAATTAGCTCGTGGACAAGGATACTAAACAGGTCATATCTATTAAACATTGCTTATAGTCATTAAAATCGTCTAATGGTATCAAAATTACAATGGAAATTACGTTCTGGGTCTCAAGGGGTTAATCTCGTATACAATGACTCTCACTAAAAAAAACTTACTAATAACTCGTGCTATTGATGAACAACACCTGCATTATCGTTTTACCTTCATTATTTTGACTCTAAATTACGTGTACCTCAAATCTTGAAACCTTATAAGCGTCTAACATCACCATAACAAACTAGCAACCCTACCTATGATACCCTTTCAATACTTCTCTCTCTCTCTCTCTCTCTCTCTCTCTCTCTCTCTCTCTCTCTCTCTCTCTCTCTCTCTCTCTCTCTCTCTCTCTCTCTCTCTTAACCTAAAACATCCTATAAACCGCATCCTCACACTGTTGTCCTGAAGAACTTCGTACCCAGACTCCTGCAGAGGCATGACGGCGCCCCTGGGAATGCTTGTGTCCTGCCTCGCTGGGTGGATGACTGCCCTGACGATCCTCAAAGCCCAGGCGACGGAAAAAAGCCCGAATTGACTCTTCCCTTCTGCATCTTAATAAGTGAGTGTTCCTTAAGAGGCAAGCGGCGTCAGATGGTGCCTTAAACGATGTAATTTAATGGTTCTCCAACATTATGCCTGAGTCGCGGTAACAAAGGACGTCACTTGAAAGCAATGTCCCTCTTTGAAAGGACCTCGGCGGGTTTAGTGATGCGTTGCCTTCTCTGGCGTCACCTTCTGGCTAAAGACGCGATTGCTCTAAGACAATTCAAGGCGAAAGAAAAATCTGGGGTTATTTGCATCGGGGGCAAGTGAGTGGCCTGTGTCGGGAGGCTGAAAAATGAAGGACAGTGGACTCGCTCTAGGAAATTTGATGCGGTAAATTTGCATATCGAACCCAGAATGTCGCCCTGAGAGACACCCGCGCCTTGTGTCCGCTGCGGTAATAACAGGCACACGGTGGAGGTTAAGTTGTGTATTTATTAAGGAAAAACCCTGATGCCTGTCGCTGATACTTCCCAGATTAAAACAAGGGGTGAAAAAAAAGGCGGAAAGGATAAGGCATCTACACGAGTAACATTTCAATTAGCGTCATGCAGACCAGGAAACTCATAAATGGAATGACCACATATAAAGGACTGACATGAAGGAAAAATGGTCTATTTCATTTTTTTCCCTCATGCTAGAACCTCAATCACTTACTCAATATCTATATATATTTTTCTTATTCAGCCTCCCTTCCTCCTCCTCCATTTACCCTCGTTTGGTTCAATAGGTATGTTCCTGTCTGTTCTTCCTTTGTATTCCTCCTCCTCTTCCTTGTTCTCCTCCTCCTCCTCTTATTCCTCCTTGTTCTCCTCCTCCTCCTCCTCTTATTCCTCCTTGTTCTCCTCCTCCTCCTCCTCTTATTCCTCCTTGTTCTCCTCCTCCTCTTCCTTGTTCTCCTCCTCCTCTTACATGTTCTCCTCCTCCTCCTCTTATTCCTCCTTGTTCTCCTCCTCCTCTTCCTTGTTCTCCTCCTCCTCTTCCTTGTTCTCCTCCTCCTCCTCTTATCCTTGTTCTCCTCCTCCTCTTCCTTGTTCTCCTCCTCCTCCTCCTCTTATTCCTCCTTGTTCTCCTCCTCCTCTTCCTTGTTCTCCTCCTCCTCCTCCTCTTATTCCTCCTTGTTCTCCTCCTCCTCTTCCTTGTTCTCCTCCTCCTCTTCCTTGTTCTCCTCCTCCTCTTCCTTGTTCTCCTCCTCCTCCTCTTATTCCTCCTTGTTCTCCTCCTCCTCTTCCTTGTTCTCCTCCTCCTCCTCTTATTCCTCCTTGTTCTCCTCCTCCTCTTCCTTGTTCTCCTCCTCCTCCTCTTATTCCTCCTTGTTCTCCTCCTCCTCTTCCTTGTTCTCATCCTCCTCCTCTACATTTTTCTCCTTCTCCTCCCTTTCCTTCCTCCTCCTCCTCCCAGCGTGACCCAATCTCTTACCTTTGCATTATGACCTCTCACGGCTGCGCTGACCTTCTTCTTCCTCAGGTCAAGCAGCTCCATGTTCCTCTGTTTCATTTCGGGTCATTCAAGGTCAGCTTACTCTTCTTAACATGTTGGGAGTTGCACTTATGTACGAGTCAAATCAAAATCTTCCCGAGTCGTTTTCATCCACTTGGTTAAATATTTTCAGGTTCATACAATACTCATGTTCAAATCACGTTCGTAACACGTTTTGGGCGATTACAGGAACTCGTGTAGGTGAGGTAGTTGAAGTAGTATCCGCATACACACGCACATACGCACATAGGTGTACACGCACATACGCACACAGGTATACACAGACGCCTTATTTCATGTTAGTGTCTCAAATCCTTTTTTTTCGCAGGGAAGATTATTAACAGTGGTAAAGTCTTAACTCTATCTTTTCTCTCTTCAATTCTCTTTGTTCACCTCTTTGCGCCTTCTGATTGGTGATTCAATTAAAACAATTAAAGAAAATAAAGAAAATGTACGTAGAAGTGGATATACTTTCTTTTTGTGTGAATGTGGTTTCAATTTTTTTATTCTTCAGAAATTATCTTACTTCTTGATTTATTGTCAATCTCTCTTTTTGTTTTTAGGTAAAGGTTTATTCTTTTTTATTCTTTATCAACATAATTTATTTAGTAACATTCTCTCTCTCTCTCTCTCTCTCTCTCTCTCTCTCTCTCTCTCTCTCTCTCTCTCTCTCTCTCTCTCTCTCTCTCTCTCTCTCTCTCTCTCTCTCTCTCTCTCTCTCTCTCTCTCTCTCTCTCTCTCAATGGGTCGTTTCCTGTCTTTGTCATATGGAAAGTCGTCGTCATCAGTCTCAAATCGTTCCCAGTCGTTCCTTTCAAATAGTTTATCGTTATAACATCAATAATAATCATTCTTTACTTTTGCTTCACATCATACATATCTGTCTTTTAGAATTTCTCATATAATTTCTCATATAATTTCTCATATAATTTCTCATATAATTGCTCATATAATTTCTCTCACATTGTTGTTTCTTCTTATTTCTCATTCCAATTATTTAAAGATTACGAAAAAAAATGGGTTTAACATCCGTTCCAGTAATTTTTTTTTGAGACCTAGTAGGCTGGTATTAGGCCTATTGGTTCTACCTAGCCTAGACCTCCGATATATATGTTTCCCCTACATTTATTAATATTCATCTGTCTGTGTGTTTGTCTGTCTGTGTGTGTGTAGTTTAGCCTGTAAGGGTATTATGTTGGCATAGGGTGATTAACATTCCGAGGCATCGTTAAGACCCTGGTAAGTCGTTAACATAGTTTGGGGTTATTAGTTGAACGTGCCTCCCCCCTACCCCCCCCCCCTGGAGTGGCTAGTATAGGGGGAGGATGGGGGGAGGGGAGGGAAGGTCTATCGTGGGAGTAGAGTGGTGATGACGGCTGCCTTGGATCGTTTTCTGTCTTGGTGATGTGGTGGTGTTGATGGTGGTGATGGTGGTGATTTTGATTGATTGGTGGTGATGGTGGTGTCTTTGATTGGTGGTGGTGGTGATGGTGGTGGTGTTGGTGGTGTCTTTGATTGGTAGTGGTGATGGTGGTGGGTGATGGTGGTGGTGTTGGTGGTGTCTTTGATTGGTAGTGGTGATGGTGGTGGGTGATGGTGGTGTGGTGATGGTGGTGATGATGGTGGTGGTGTTGGTGGTGTCTTTGATTGGTAGTGGTGATGGTGGTGGGTGATGGTGGTGGTGATGGTGGTGGTGTGGTGGTGATGGTGGTGGTGTTGGTGGTGTCTTTGATTGGTAGTGGTGATGGTGGTGGGTGATGGTGGTGGTGATGGTGGTGATGATGGTGGTGGGTGATGGTGGTGTCTTTGATTGGTGATGGTGGTGTTGGTGGTGTCTTTGATTATTCTATGGTGATTTAATTTGTATTCATGTACGTGTATTGACCTAGTTGTATTTACCTACTTGTATTTTACAGGGCCTGAGCTACACTCGTATGGCCTCGTCTCCATATCTACATTTTATATTGTCTCAGACTTTTACGCACTAACACTTACTATAAGAATTAAATTGCTACTTAACTTTCTATGATAAACAGTTCCCATCTTCCTCCTCCTATTTTCTCCCCCCCCCCCATTGTGCCTGATTTAGAACCTCCTACCTGTATAATGGGAGTAATCGGGATGTATAGGGTAGTAGTAGAAGTAGTAGAAGTAGTAGAAGTAGTAGTAGTAGTAGTAGTAGTAGTAGTAGTAGTAGTAGGAAGAGTAGTAGTAGTAGTAGTAGTAGTAGTAGTAGTAGTAGGAAGAGTAGTAGTAGTAGTAGTAGTAGTAATAGGAAGAGTAGTAGTAGTAGTAGTAGTAGTAGTAGTAGTAGTAGTAGTAGTAGTAGTAGTAGTAGTAGAAGTAGTAGAAGTTGAAGTAGTAGCAGTAGTAGTAGTAGTAGTAGTAGTAGTAGTAGTAGTAGTAGTAGTAGTAGTAGGAAGAGTAGTAGTAGTAGTAGTAGTAGTAGTAGTAGTAGTAGTAGTAGTAGTAGTAGTAGTAGTAGTAGAAGTTGAAGCAGTAGAAGTAGTAGTAGTAGTAGTAGTAGTAGTAGTAGTAGTAGTAGTAGTAGTAGTAGTAGTAGTAGTAGTAGAAGTTGAAGTAGTAGAAGTAGTAGTAGTAGTAGTAGTAGTAGTAGTAGTAGTAGGAAGAGTAGTAGTAGTAGTAGTAGTAGTAGTAGTAGTAGTAGTAGTAGTAGTAGTAGTAGTAGAAGTTGAAGTAGTAGTAGTAGTAGTAGTAGTAGTAGTAGTAGTAGTAGTAGTAGTAGTAGTAGTAGTAGTAGTAATAGTAGTTGAAGTAGTAGAAATAGTAGTAGTAGTAGTAATAGTAGTTGAAGTAGTAGAAATAGTAGTAGTAGTGTGATTAGCTGTTTTAGGGGTGAATGGGATGTTATAATTTTGCTTTTGATATTTTTTGAAGGGGTTTCAGCATTTTTTTAATAATGATAATAAGTAATAATGATATTTTAATAATAATGATAATAGGTAATAATGATAAATGCGTAATAATAATAAGAAACGTTTATCTGTCTTCTCTCTATTTGTCTTTCTCTCTCCCTGCCCGCTAATCTTTGCCTGGCTACTGTTCTTTGGCTCCGACTCCTACAAAGGTTTTCATAAGCAGTCAAGGAAAACAAAGTATATTTTCATCTTTGGGTTTGTTTTCTGGAAGGTTTTAGGTTTTAGGATCTGGCAGCATTGGACATTGAAGAGGTTGAGGCAATGGATAGAAATTTTTGGAAGCGTATTATCGGCCGTGTAACCTCATTAGGTATTACAGGAAAATCTGACGCTATACAGAAAGAAGATGTGTTTGTTTTGGAGTTTACGTAATAGCTTATTTGCGTCCCTATATATTTTCATCTTATTTTGGTTTTTTGAATTTTTTTTTTTATTTCTTAACCCCTTCACACCCAGATCTTTCCTTTGCTATATATAATCTGTTGTTAGCCATAAAATTACGAAAAGTAACTTAATATACCAAATCCGTTAGTCGACAATGATATTAAACAGGTCATATCTATAAAATATTGCCTAGTCAATAAAATCGTCTAGTGGCACCCAAAGTACAATGGAAATTACGTTCTGGGCCTCAAGGGATTAAGTTGTAATGTTGAAGTTAATGATCATTGACGTCTGACTTTTTAAAGCTATATTTTACTCTAGTAGCTTAGTTTACTTTATATCTACTACTATCTCTCTTTATATTTACTAGTTTACTTTATATCTTTGAGCGTAATTTAATTGATTTTCAAGGGCTCTTTGTGTGTGTGTGTGTGTGTGTGTTTGTGTGTGTGTGTGTTTGTGTGTGTGTGTGTGTGTGTGTGTGTGTGTTTTTGTGTGTGTGTGTGTTTTTGTGTGTGTGTGTGTGTGTTTTTGGTGTGTGTGTGTTTTTGTGTGTGTGTGTGGGTGTGTGTTTGTGTGTGTGTGTGTGTGTGTGTGTGTTTTTGTGTATGTGTGTGTTTGTGTGTGTGTGTGTTTGTATGTGTGTGTGTGTGCACGCGCGTGTGCTTCTATTTTGTGTGCGTCTGTGTGTGTGCGCGCGCGTCGCACACACACCCAAGCCTTACTTTTATGCGGGCACAGATTTTCCGCCCGTCCGTCTCGTCCTTTCTGTCGATACATTTTTCGTCAGGCGCCGAAAGTCTTCCTTCTCACATAAGTGTTTTCATTTCATTTCGCTCATTATTAATTCTCCTCCGTAAAACCTTCGGTGATTCCAACAGTTTTTTAATTTTTGTATTTGAATAATATTTCACTTTCTGTTGTGAATAATGTCGAAGATGGACATCAATTTGGAGGCTCAGTTTAGCATTGTTTCTTTAGGCTTTGATGCCATAACTGTCATGAACATTTATCTTGATCGCCACGTATCATCATCATCATCATCATCGTAGAGATAAAGTAGTGATGTCTAAAAGAATCCAAACTTTAAGAAGCTGATGTTAAATTAAAATGGCGTTGAAAATCACCTCGTTTGTCCATTTTATTATGTGTGTGACAGGTTTTGACTCTTGGTGGACAGTGAGGAGCCTTAAACCCGCCCTGCCGTGACGAGTGTTTGAGGTCAATCAGCGATGGCGGGAGGAAGTCGTCGTGAGGAGCTGTGTCTCCCTCCTTGACGGAAAACAAAAAATAACAGGCTAAAGAGTACAGGCACGCGAAGAGGAGAAATAGAGGAGAATGAAGGCATGAATAATAAGGACGATTTGCAAAGTTAGTAGGATAGAGACCACCAGAAGAAGAAGGAGGAGGAGGAGGAGGAGGAGGAGGAGGAGGAGGAGGAGGAGGAGGAGGAGGAGGAGGAGGAGGAGGAGGAGGAGGAGGAGGAGGAGGAGGAACGAGGAGAGGAGAATAATATTTAGGGTTGAAATATAAGAATTAGGACGATTTGTAAAGTTAGGAAGATAAGGACCACCAGAAGAAGAAGGAGGAGGAGGAGGAGGAGGAGGAGGAGGAGGAAGAAGATGAAGAGGAGGAGGAGGAGACCGCCACCCACCATTGCCACCAAACATTTACACACCGACTGTCCAACCCGCAGCCACAGGACGCGGAAGGCAAATTAAGGGTTTTTGCGCCGAAAAGCCCTGTAATTCCTGCGTAATCTTTGGGCGGTTTTTGCAGAGATAATTATCCTGTTCTTTGTCTTGGCGAAGGTGCGGTAGAGTGGCTGGTGTGGCCTTTGCGAGGAGGAGGAGGAGGAAGAGAATGATGTCAATTTGGCCATTTTCCTCCTCCTCTGTAGCTCTTTGTCACGCCCTAAGTCACGAGATTCCTGCAGTAGTGTGACGCCCTGGTCTTCGCCGCCCTAGAGAGTGTTTGTTGCTGGTTGTGCGTGGTTTGGTGTGGTTAAGTAGTTATGAGTAGGTATAGGTAGGTATAGTTATAGTATGGTATAGGATAGGTAGGTTATAGGTAATAAGTTATAGGTAGGTTATAGGTAGTAGGTTATAGGTAGTAGGTTATAGGTAGGTTATAGGTAGTAGGTTATAGATAGTAGGATATAGGTAGTAGGTTATTGGTAGTAGGTTATAGGTAGTAGGTTATGGGTAGGTTATAGGTAGGTTATAGGAAGTAGGTTATAGGTAGTAGGTTATAGGTAGTAGGTTATAGATAGTAGGTTATAGGTAGTAGGTTATAGGTAGTAGGTTATAGATAGTAGGTTATAGGTAGTAGGTTATAGGTAGTAGGTTATAGGTAGGTTATAGGTAGTAGGTTATAGGTAGTAGGTTATAGGTAGTAGGTTATAGGTAGTAGGTTATAGGTAGTAGGTTATAGGTAGTAGGTTATAGGTAGTAGGTTATAGGTAGTAGGTTATAGGTAGTAGGTTATAGGTAGTAGGTTATAGGTAGTAGTTTATAGGTAGTAGGTTATAGGTAGTAGGTTATAGGTAGTAGGTATTATTGTGTAGGTAGGGTGTTGTGGTCCTGATGGTGTTGTTGTTGTTTAGGTTTTATTATTGTTATTGGTAGTTGTAGTATTGATTTTGTTATTAATAGTAGCTATGATTATTGTTATTTTCATTATTATTATCATTTTTCATTGTTATTATTATCATTATTATTATTTTTATTATTATTATGTATTAGTAGTAGTAGTAATAGTTGTAGTTGTAGTTTGTTGTCATGTGTTTTCTTCATATGTGTGTGTGTGTATGTTTGCTTGTGTGTGTGTGTGTGTGTGTGTGTGTGTGTGTGTGTGTGTGTGTCGGTGTGTGTGTGTTTGCATGCCCTATGTTCTCTCGCGTGGCTGTACTGTTTTAGGAATACTCTTCTGAGAACTAACACACACACACACAACACACACACACACACACCGGGGCTGGTGGTGTAACACTTGGACCATTGCGTAATCTGCCCAACCACCATGCCCTTTCGTACCCTTGTAAGAGAGAGAGAGAGACGGCCAGACAGACACAGACAGAGACTAACTTTAATTTCCTGGGACGCCTGGAGAGAGAGAGAGAGAGAGAGAGAGAGAGAGAGAGAGAGAGAGAGAGAGAGAGAGAGAGAGAGAGAGAGAGAGAGAGAGAGAGAGAGAGAGAGACTGACTTTAATTTCCTGTCGCATTTCTTGTCCAGTATTACCCGAACAAACATTCTTCTGGCATCATCATCATCATCATCATCATTGTCACTATCTATCATGTATTTCATCACCTTTGTCATCATCATCCTCATCATCATTCATCCTCATTATAATTTTTCAAAGTGGAATGAATCGTTTTCTTTGTTGATTTGAATAGAGAGAGAGAGAGAGAGAGAGAGAGAGAGAGAGAGAGAGAGAGAGAGAGAGAGAGAGAGAGAGAGAGAGAGAGAGAGAGAGAGAGACTAATGTATGAGCGTATAAATAGATAGATAAATAGACTAGACAGCGTACACAAACATTTAGAAAGTCAAACGAGCAACTTTCTAGTCGCTGAATGAAATGTAATATGCTGACTTATATAAAGAATAAATAAATAAATAAATAAATAAATAAATATACAATCAACAAAAGAAAGCCAAATATTTACTGTCATGAAAAAAATATTAAAAAATTATTAGGAAAATATCAACACGGTTTTGGCGTCTTGGTTTCTGTCCATGTTTTTGGTAATCGTGTAAATGAAATGCCCTGAAGGAGAGAGAGAGAGAGAGAGAGAGAGAGAGAGAGAGAGAGAGAGAGAGAGAGAGAGAGAGAGAGAGAGAGAGAGAGAGAGAGAGAGAGAGAGAAAAAAAAAAGAGAGAATGGAAAAACAAGTGAGAGAGCAGAATTAGAGAGAGAGAATGGAAAAATAGGAGTAATAGAATTAGAGAGAGAGAGAAAATAGAAAAGAGAAACAAAACTAGAGAAAGAGAGAGAATAGAAAAAAAAGAGAGAATGGAAAAACAGGAGTAACAGAATTAGAGAGAGAGAGAAAATAGAAAACGAAGTGAGAAACAAAACTAGAGAAAGAGAGAGAATAGAAAATAAGAGAAATAAAAGAAAAGGAAACAGAATAGAAAAACATGTGAGAGAGAGAGAAAGAGAAAAAAAACGGACTATATTTGGGTACGTGATATCTTTTTTATCTATCTTTGTCATGTCCTTTTTGATGATCAGCTTTATTGACATGTGTGATTGACAGGGCGGTCGCATTGCCTCGCCCGTCGTGACAAGGCAAAACGGATATTCCACTCCTAATATATCCTTTCTTTTCTTCCAGGAAATTGTATCGGGTAAGAAATTTGAAGGTTTTTATGTATTTTTCCATCAGCGGTAGAATTTTGAAACCACATTCACAGTCACAAGTTCGATGCTCCCAGAGGATCTAAAATATCCCCTTTCTTGACACAAATACTGAGATTGAAGTATACCTATATATACACCACGTGTTTTGAGTGGTATACATATATTATTGTATCATATAACACCGTACATTTCGAGCAGTTAAAGTGTTAAATCACATATTTAACACTAACTTCACCGGGAAATACAACTTCTACGTCAACTTCCTTCTCAATGCCGTCAGTTCACCTTCTTCTCGTCAACACACTTCAATTCTTATCTTCATTTCCCGCAAAATGAAGAAAACGGCTATAAAAAAATATTGCACAGTGAACATTCGCACGTGTTTTTCGGGATGTCGTAATGAGGCGAGTCTTTAGCGATCCTCACAGCCCGGCGCCTCCCCTCACCTGCCCTCAGACAGCCCTCACACGCCCTTGCCTCACCCTCACACGCCTCGCCGCGCCTCCACGCACACACAGACGCTCCCCAACACCAGGCGTGGTCAGGAACGGCCGGACCACGCACAGAACCTTCCCCACCGACCGCCAGAGCACCACTGCCGCCCTCTCAGCCCCTCTGTCTGTCCCACCTTTCCGATCCGCCTGTCTTACCTGGCCCGCCGCCGCCACCGCTACTGCCCTTAGATTCTCTCTCTCTCTCTCTCTCTCTCCGTCTATCTCTGTCAGTCTCTCTCTCTCTCTCTCTCTCTCTTCTCTCTCTCTCTCTCTCTGTCATTTTATATTTTTTGTTCCGTTAAATCGGTTTTTTTTTTTTGTTGTTGTTGTTTCGATCTCTTCCATTTTCGTATAATTCATAGAAGGAAGGAAATATCTTCTTTTATTCGTCGTCGATTTTTTGTCGTTTATTCCTCATTCCGTGTCGTTTAATTCCGTCCAATAGGTTTTTTTGTTAATTTAGTTTTTCTCGGTACGTATCTCCTCCATTTTCGTTATGTTCATAGGTGGGAGGAAATAGTATCTTTTTTTCGTGTATGCCGCCAATTATTACCGTCCGCTCGTTATCGTAAATGAGGAGAATGTTTTCCTGTGTATCTCATCTCCGCTGAATGTCATCTCACATCTCCCTCTTCTGTAAAGGATGCAAGGAATAAAGTGACATTTTTCATTTCCACTTACACACACACACACACACACACACACACACACACACACACACACACACACACCACACATCGCTAAGTCATGCTATATACCAATACTCTCAAATTACGTCCATCCTCCATGTTATTATTCTGTACTTTATTCCCCAGTACTTTATTCCCCAGTACTTTATTCCTCAGTACTTTATTTCCCCAGTACTTTATTCCCCAGTACTTTATTCCCCAGTACTTTATTCCCCAGTACTTTATTCCTCAGTACTTTATTCCTCAGTACTTTATTCCCCAGTACTTTATTCCTCAGTACTTTATTCCCCAGTACTTTATTCCTCAGTACTTTATTCCCCAGTACTTTATTCCTCAGTACTTTATTCCCCAGTACTTTATTCCCAGTACTTATATTCCCATACTTTATTCCCAGTACTTTATTTCTCAGTACTTTATTCCCCAGTACTTTATTCCTCAGTACTTTATTCCCCAGTACTTTATTTCTCAGTACTTTATTCCCCAGTACTTTATTTCTCGGTACTTTATTCCCAGTACTTAATTCCTCAGTACTTTATTCCTCAGTACTTTATTCCTCAGTACTTTATTCCCCAGTACTTTATTCCCCAGTACTTTATTCCTCAGTACTTAATTCCTCAGTACTTTATTCCTCAGTACTTTATTCCTCAGTACTTTATTCCCCAGTACTTTATTCCCCAGTACTTTATTCCTCAGTACTTATTCCTCAGTACTTTATTCCTCAGTACTTTATTCCCAGTACTTTATTCCTCAGTACTTTATTCCCCAGTACTTTATTCCTCAGTACTTTATTCCTCAGTACTTTATTCCTCAGTACTTTATTCCCCAGTACTTTATTCCTCAGTACTTTATTCCCCAGTACTTTATTCCCCAGTACTTTATTCCCCAGTACTTTATTCCTCAGTACTTTATTCCTACTTTATTCCTCAGTACTTTATTCCCAGTACTTTATTCCTCAGTACTTTATTCCCCAGTACTTTATTCCTCAGTACTTTATTCCTCAGTACTTTATTCCCAGTACTTTATTCCCCAGTACTTTATTCCCAGTACTTTATTCCTCAGTACTTTATCCTACTTTATTCCTCAGTACTTTATTCCCAGTACTTTATTCCTCAGTACTTTATTCCCAGTACTTTATTCCCAGTACTTTATTCCTCAGTACTTTATTCCCCAGTACTTTATTCTCAGTACTTTATTCCTCAGTACTTTATTCCTCAGTACTTTATTCCCCAGTACTTTATTCCTCAGTACTTTATTCCCAGTACTTTATCCCCGTATATCCTCAGTACTTTATTCCCCAGTACTTTATTCCCCAGTACTTATTCACAGTACTTTATTCCCAGTACTTATTCCCAGTACTTTATTCCAGTACTTTATCTCTACTTTATTCTCGTACTTTATTCCATACTTATTCCAGTACTTTATTCTCGTACTTTATTCCAGTACTTATTCCAGTACTTTTTCTGTACTTTATTCTTTTTTTCAGTGACTTGATTCACTTTTTCTCAGTACTTTCAATTCTCGGGATAAATTAATCTATACTTCTTATATTCTTAGTTATTTTTTTATCAAGAAATAATCCATGGTAACCAGATGGAATTAAGCATGAATCCTTCAGTATACGATATTAATTACCTGGGAGAATAAAATATACTATTAATTTCATTATTATATTATTATATTATCTAACTATTTTATACTTATTATCTATTATATGCCTCTTTTAACAGGAAAAGCTGACCTTGTGGCTTACGATATTTGTGCCAAGAAAATAAATAGTACGGTTCTCATAATTAGTGTATTTATCATAGTTAACCATATATCAAGGTAAACAGAGGCATAATTTTAAGCATGAGACCTAGTTAACATATTATCAGTAAACAGAGGCATATTACATATAGACCTAGTTAATCCATATTATCAGTAACATAGGCATAATTTTAAGCATGAGACCTAGTTAACCATATTATCAGGTAAACAGAGGCATACTTTAAGCATGAGACCTATTTAACCATATTATCAGGTAAACAGAGGCATAATTTTAAGCATGAGACCTAGTTAACCATATTATCAGGTAAACATAGGCATAATTGTAAGCATGAGACCTTCAGATAGAATGTAATTTTCATCTTGTTAAAAAAATAGACTATAACTTTCTCACTTTATATCTCTCTCTCTCCCTCACGCCCTTCGTACCTCATGTTTTCCTCTCCTTTCCTCTTATCCGCCTCTCCTTTAACCCCTTGTGGCCCAGATATTTCCTTTGCTATAAAAAAAATCGTCTGTTGTTAGCCATAAAATTATAAAAAGTAGCTAGATAAACCAAATTAGCTAGTGGACAAGGATACTAAACAGGTCATATATATAAAAAAAATTGCATATATTCATTAAAAATCATCTAATGGTGGTCATATTACAATGGAAATTACGTTCTGGGCCTCAAGGGTTAATCATGGAGGAAGGAAGGCAGAGAGGCAGAGAGGAAATGGGCTTTATAATCACTACCTCAAACCTTTTAATAAATATTTTCTCCCACATATATTATCATCCTTTCGTCTTAAAACCAAACCTCGAAACCTTCACTTCACAATGCCTCAAAACTAGCTATCTAAAAATTGTCCTCATGTAAAATTTTTATGAGTTTAACCCCTTCTCACCCCTATATCAATCCTTTGCTACATAAAACCGACTGTTAGCCATTACGAAAATAACTTAATATACCAAATTAGCTAGTGGACAAGGATACTAAACAGGTCATAGCTATAGAATTTTGCTTACATTAATTAAAATAGTCTAATGGTAGCCAAATTACAATGGAAATTACGTTCTGGGCCTCAAGATTTTAATGGCAAGTTGACAGGCTTATTGGAGGTGTACTCTGCGCTATGAGTTCAAAAAGACGTGTTATGGATGGTATCAACCCCTTCACGCCCAGATCTTTCCTTTGCTATATAAAATGTTCAGCTATTTGTCTAGTGTGAACCAGCCTTAACCCCTTCACGCCCAGATCTTTCCTTTGCTATATAAAATGTTCAGCTATTTGTCTAGTGTGAACCAGCCTTAACCCCTTCACGCCCAGATCTTTCCTTTGCTATATAAAATGTTCAGCTATTTGTCTAGTGTGAACCAGCCTTAACCCCTTCACGCCCAGATCTTTCCTTTGCTATATAAAATGTTCAGCTATTTGTCTAGTGTGAACCAGCCTTAACCCCTTCACGCCCAGATCTTTCCTTTGCTATATAAAATGTTCAGCTATTTGTCTAGTGTGAACCAGCCTTAACCCCTTCACGCCCAGATCTTTCCTTTGCTATATAAATGTTCAGCTATTTGTCTAGTGTGAACCAGCCTTAACCCCTTCACGCCCAGATCTTTCCTTTGCTATATAAAATGTTCAGCTATTTGTCTAGTGTGAACCAGCCTTAACCCCTTCACGCCCAGATCTTTCCTTTGCTATATAAAATGTTCAGCTATTTGTCTAGTGTGAACCAGCCTTAACCCCTTCACGCCCAGATCTTTCCTTTGCTATATAAAATGTTCAGCTATTTGTCTAGTGTGAACCAGCCTTAACCCCTTCACGCCCAGATCTTTCCTTTGCTATATAAAATGTTCAGCTATTTGTCTAGTGTGAACCAGCCTTAACCCCTTCACGCCCAGATCTTTCCTTTGCTATATAAAATGTTCAGCTATTTGTCTAGTGTGAACCAGCCTTAACCCCTTCACGCCCAGATCTTTCCTTTGCTATATAAAATGTTCAGCTATTTGTCTAGTGTGAACCAGCCTTAACCCCTTCACGCCCAGATCTTTCCTTTACTATATAAAATCGTCTAGCTGTTGTTAGCCATAAAATTACGAAAACTAACTAATATATTGAATTAGTTAGTGGACAAGGATACTAAACAGGTCATAGGTATAAAATAGTGCTTATAGTCATTAAAATCGTCTAATGGTACCCAAATTACAATGAAAATTACGTTCTGGGCTTCAAGGGGTTAATAGTATAAGACACAAGGAGAGTAGGTATTAGTGGGACCTTCCTAACACTGGACATACCTCACAATGCCTCAAAAACTGGCGATCAATAAATTGTCCTGATGTGAGTATTTAATCCTTTATGAGTTGAATGGCAAGTTGAGGCGCTTTTTGGATGTGTATTCCACGCTATGAGTTAAAAAAAAGACGTGTTATGAAGTGTAGTAGGTATTAACCTCTTGAGACCCAGAACGTAATTTCCATCGTAATTTGGGTACCATTAGACGATTTTTTTAGTGAATATAAGCAATATGTAATAGATATGACCTGTTTAGTATCCTTTTCAACTAACTAATTTGGTATATTCAGTTAGTTTTCGTAATTTTATGGCTAACAACAGATGATTCTTTTTAGCAAAGGAAAGCTATGGGTGTGAAGGGGTTAACAGGAGGACATAGAGAAAGTAGGTATTAATATTAGCGGGACATTCCTAACACTGGGAGGTCCTCGTCTTGAAGAGTCTCACGTCCTCATCGCATATTCAGGCGTCGTAATCAGATGAATCGCATAATTTTCAGGATAAATTCGCAGCATCGGATGTATGTCGTCTGATTGTGGCCGCTAAGAGTTACTAGTCTTGTGTCATCTCTTGCTATACCTTCTTATCCTCCTCCTCCTCCTCCTCCTCCTCCTCCTCCTCCTCCTCCTCCTCCTCTTCTCCTCCTCCTCCTCCTCCTCCTCCTCCTCCTCCTCCTCCTCCTCCTCCTCCTCCTCCTCCTCCTCCTCCTCCTCCTCCTCCACGGGTGTTCAAGGGACGAGTATAATGATAATGCTTGTGGGTTTGCGTATTGTTTTGGCAAGACAGATGTGGGCATGAATAATGTACAGATTTTTATTGCCAGCAAGGTCAGTCGCATGATGACAGGATGTAGCATCTCTCACTCACTTCATTCTCTCTCTCTCTCTCTCTCTCTCTCTCTCTCTCTCTCTCTCTCTCTCTCTCTCTCTCTCTCTCTCTCTCTCTCTCAATCCGCCATGAAAACAAAAACGAATGCAGAATAGTCGTTTCATTCCTCACTTCAAAACTAAATAAGAAAACAAAAGACTACGAGATCACTTTTCAAAACTAGGATATTGAGACGCTTAGGCTGAAGTGAGGAGGAAAAAATGGACACGACAGTTTTCCTCATAAAAACAATGTATGATGATAGTAAATGGAAATATCTGGTCTTTTAATGCTAAACTCAACGAAGGTTCTGTGCTACGTCCGTTGGTTGTTGTTGTTCAGCCTCAGTGGTTTTTTTTTCTGCTGCTGCTGCTGTTTCTTATCGGTCAACTTGCCTTCTGTGTTACTTGGCGTTGCTATATGTGTCTTCATTGATGTCAAAAACTCCATTGTTTCATAATATCTTATCAACACATCAACACATGACATATATTATCTTCGCATCATAATGTCTTGCCACTCACGGCCTCTGTAGCTTCTTAACCCCTTCACGCCCAGATTGTTCCTTTGCTATATATAATTGTATGTTGTCGAGCCATAATATTACGAAAAACAACTAAATATACCAAATTAGTTCGTGGACAAGGATATTAAAAAGGTCATAGCTATAAAATATTGCTTATATCTATTAAAATCATCTATTGGCAGTCAAATTACAATGAAAATTACGTTCTGGGTCTCAAGGGGTGAATTGTCTTATGTTCTTATAAGGTACAAATCTACTGGGTATTCCGAACTTTCCTTTACCTCTCAAACCCTATATTGTCTTTGCCTCAGATGCACAAATTCACTGGGTATTACGAACTTCTCTTTACCTCTCACAGCTTTATATAGCGACATGACAGCATCCACGCACCTCACACAGCCAAATCCAGGTAGGAAAACACCTAATCTCACACCTGTCGCTTCTTTCTGATCCTCGGGGGGGAAGGGAAGGGAGGGAAGGGAAGGGAAGGGAAGGGAAGGGAAGGAAGGTGAGGCTGATATGCTGGGGGGAAGGGAAGGGAAGGGGGAGGAGGAAAGGGGGGGTTTTGTGGTCGCCTCTGTTTGTCATGCGAGACGGCGTTTGGGCTTCGACATGCCTGGTAAACT
>JACEEZ010012448.1:386757-394257 GCA_016584305.1 Chionoecetes opilio | reverse complement strand
ATATAAATGAAAAAAAAAGGCATTAGTTTAGATGTATTAATGAGAAGATACAGGAATGCAATCAAGACGAAATGTAAAGAGGTAAACGATGAATTAAGGAACACAAGAGAATGCCTTTATACACGTGCGTTGCAGATCAGGAACTGTGTCAAAGTGAACGAAAGTCAAAGCGAACTCACAGGAGGTACGAGATAGAAATGTGAACAGAGCAACGCATTGAATCTTTGGAGAGAGAGAGAGAGAGAGAGAGAGAGGAGAGAGAGAGAGAGAGGAGAGAGAGAGAGAGAGAGAGAGAGGAGAGAGAGAGAGAGAGAGAGAGAGACGGAATCTTGAGAGAGAGAGAGAGAGAGAGAGAGAGAGAGGAGAGAGAGAAGAGAGAGAGAGAGAGAGAGGAGAGAGAGAGAGAGAGAGAGAGACGGAATCTTTAGAGAGAGAGAGAGAGAGCAGCAAAGAGACAGACGGAGAATGATAGATTAATTACACCACACACACACACACACACACACACACACACACACACACACACACACACACACACACACACACACACACACACACACACACACAAGCATTACAGATGCCGGCCAGCCCACGCAGAAGACTATCCCTCGTAAAGAGAATCTGTTAATTAGTAAGACGACTTTTACAGCACACACGCATACAAACACACACATACACACACACACACACACACACACACACACACACACACACACACACACACACACACACACACACACACACACACACACACACACACACACACACACACACACACACACACACACACACACACACAGAGACACACACAGAATAACGGTAGCGTCAGGATAAGATTAATGACTGCGCTGTGAATGCAAACGCCAGGCTTGATACACAATATGGTTCAAATTTGCCTCTTTGTAGCCCTCGCCGCCTCAGGGTAAACGTAAGAAAAGTCGCTACACACTTACTGACAGTCTAATTGACAGGCGAACCAACACAGGTGGCTATTTAAAGGGAACAGGTAAGGTGATCCCCATCCAGGTGTAGAGAGAAAGGGTTGTACCGGCAGTTAAACCAATAGGTAACGTAGGTAAATAGTGGACGATACCTACATACATACAGTCACAATAGGTAACGTAGGTAAATAGAAGACGATACCTACATACATACAGTCACAATAGGTAACGTAGGTAAACAGTTAGGACGATACCTACATACATACATAGTCACAATAGGTAACGTAGGTAAATAGAAGACCATACCTACATACATACATACATAGTCACAATAGGTAACGTAGGTAAATAGTGGACGATACCTACATGCATACAGTCACAATAGGTAACGTAGGTAAATAGTGAGGATACCTACATGCATACAGTCACAATAGGTAACGTAGGTAAATACTGAGGAGGTCTATACGTACATACATACATTCACATGAATAAGAAAGGCACATATACTGTAGTAAGGTCAGTAGACTTAGGAATACATTCAGAGAGGAATGTAACGTTACGTGGAAGGAGAGGAAACGTATATATTGCAAAGTTTATTCTAAATCCATCTGAACTTCCTTTGTATTTCATGTTTTTTATATTTTGTAGGGAACTGAATTATTTAGTGGAAATACCAGAGTTGTGAAAGAGAGAGAGAGAGAGAGAGAGAGAGAGAGAGAGAGAGAGAGAGAGAGAGAGAGAGAGAGAGAGAGAGAGAGAGAGAGAGAGAGAGAGAAAGAGAGAGAGAGAGAGAGATCGGTACTATGTAGCGTTGAAATCCCCTACAGTACACTACAGTAACATGTAAATACAGTAGATACAGTAAATACAGTAGATACATGTAAATACAGTAAATACAGTAGATACATGTAAATACAGTATATACAGTAGATACATGTAAATACAGTATATACAGTAGATACATGTAAATACAGTATATACAGTAGATACATGTAAATACAGTAGATACAGTAGATACATGTAAATACAGTAAATACAGTAGATACATGTAAATACAGTAGATACAGTAGATACATGTAAATACAGTAGATACAGTAGATACATGTAAATACAGTAGATACAGTAGATACATGTAAATACAGTAGATACATGTAAATACAGTAGATACAGTAGATACATGTAAATACAGTAGATACAGTAGATACATGTAAATACAGTAGATACATGTAAATACAGTAGATACAGTAGATACATGTAAATACAGTAGATACAGTAGATACATGTAAATACAGTAGATACAGTAGATACATGTATAAGTAATATACAGTAGATACATGTAAATACAGTAGATACAGTAGATACATGTAAATACAGTAGATACAGTAGATACTAATACAGTAGGATACATGTAAATACAGTAGATACAGTAGATACATGTAAATACAGTAATACAGTAGATACATGTAAGATACAGTAGATACATGTAAATACAGTAGATACAGTAGATACATGTAAATACAGTAGATACAGTAGATACATGTAAATACAGTAGATACATGTAAATACAGTAGATACAGTAAATACAGTAGATACAGTAGATACATGTAAATACAGTATATACAGTAGATACATGTAAATACAGTAGATACAGTAGATACATGTAAATACAGTAGATACATGTAAATACAGTAAATACAGTAGATACATGTAAATACAGTATATACAGTAGATACATGTAAATACAGTAGATACATGTAAATACATGTAAATACAGTAGATACAGTAGATACATGTAAATACAGTAGATACAGTAGATACATGTAAATACAGTAGATACAGTAGATACATGTAAATACAGTAGATACAGTAGATACATGTAAATACAGTAGATACAGTAGATACATGTAAATACAGTAGATACAGTAGATACATGTAAATACAAGATACAGTAAATACATGTAATACAGTAATACATGTAAATACAGTAGTACAGTATACATGTAAATACAGTAGATACATGTAAATACATGTAATATACAGTAGATACAGTAGATACATGTAAATACAGTAGATACATGTAAATACAGTAGATACATGTAAATACAGTAGATACATGTAAATACAGTAGATACATGTAAATACAGTAGATACAGTAGATACATGTAAATACAGTAGATACATGTAAATACATGTAAATACAGTAAATACAGTAGATACATGTAAATACAGTAGATACATGTAAATACATGTAAATACAGTAGATACATGTAAATACAGTAGATACAGTAGATACATGTAAATACAGTAAATACAGTAGATACATGTAAATACAGTAGATACATGTAAATACAGTAGATACAGTAGATACATGTAAATACAGTAGATACATGTAAATACAGTAGATACAGTAGATACAGTAGATACAGTAAATACAGTAGATACATGTAAATACAGTAGATACATGTAAATACAGTAGATACAGTAAATACAGTAGATACATGTAAATACAGTAGATACAGTAAATACAGTAGATACATGTAAATACAGTAGATACATGTAATACATACATGTAAATACAGTAGATTACATGTAATAATATACAGTAAGATACATGTAAATACAGTAGATACATGTAAATACATGTAAATACATAGATATAGATACATGTAAATACGTAGATATGTAATACATGTAAATACAGTAGATACTAATCGTAAATACAGTAGATACATGTAAATACAGTAGATACATGTAAATACAGTAGATACATGTAAATACAGTAGATACATGTAAATACAGTAGATACATGTAAATACAGTAGATACATGTAAATACAGTAAATACATGTAAATACAGTAGATACAGTAGATACATGTAAATACAGTAGATACATGTAAATACAGTAGATACAGTAGATACATGTAAATACAGTAGATACATGTAAATACATGTAAATACAGTAGATACAGTAGATACATGTAAATACATGTAAATACAGTAGATACAGTAAATACATGTAAATACAGTAGATACATGTAAATACATGTAAATACAGTAGATACATGTAAATACATGTAAATACAGTAGATACATGTAAATACAGTAGATACATGTAAATACAGTAGATGTACATGATATAAATACAGTAGATACATGTAGATACAGTAGATACATGTAAATACAGTAGATACATGTAAATACAGTAGATACATGTAAATACAGTAGATACATGTAAATACAGTAGATACATGTAAATACAGTAGATACATGTAAATACAGTAGATACATGTAAATACAGTAGAATACAGTAGATACAGTAGATACAGTAAATACAGTAGATACATGTAAATACAGTAGATACATGTAAATACAGTAGATACAGTATACTAATGATACATGTAAATACAGTAGATACATGTCTATCAGTATTACAGTAGATACATGTAAACTAATACAGTAGATAAGTAAATACAGTATGATACATGTAAATACAGTAGATACATGTAAATACAGTAGATACATGTAAATACAGTAGATACATGTAAATACAGTAGATACATGTAAATACATGTAAATACAGTAGATACATGTAAATACATGTAAATACAGTAGATACAGTGATACATGTTAAATACAGTAGATACATGTAAATACAGTAATACATAGTAAATACAGTTAAGATACATGTAAATACTAGTAAATACAGTAATACAGTAGATACATGTAATACAGTAGATACATGTAACATACAGTAGATACATGTAAATACAGTAGATACATAATACATGTAAAACAGTAATACAGTAGATACATGTAAATACAGTAGATACAGTAGATACATGTAAATACAGTAGATACATGTAGACTAGTACAGTATACAGTACGATACAGTAGATACATGTAAATACAGTTATGATACAGTAATACAGTAATACAGTACATGTATTTACAGTAATACATGTAATAGCAGTAGATACATGTAATACAGTCAGATACATGTAGAATACAGTAGATACATTATAGTAATACAGTAGAATACAGTAAATACAGTAGATAATAATACAGTAATACAGTAAGAACAGTGATCATGTTAAATACAGTAGATACAGTAGATACATGTAATACAGTAATACAGTCAGATACATATACAAATACAGTAGATACATGTAATACAGTAATACAGTAATACAGTAAATACAGTAATACATAGATACATTAATACATAATACAGTAGATACATGTAAATACAGTAGATACAGTAAATACAGTAGATACATGTAAATACAGTAGATACAGTAAATACAGTAGATACATGTAAATACAGTAGATACAGTAAATACAGTAGATACATGTAAATACAGTAGATACAATAAATACAGCAGACAGTAGACAGCCTCGGTTTTTCCTGTACTGTTCCTGGCCACCTTCATGTTTGTTGTCCATATCAAGTTGGGTACATTTTTTTTACCTTGAATCTTTCTTTGTGTTCCTTAAGGCTTGGTTTGCATAACTGTGAGGCCTTCAGTCACGTCTCCCGCCCGAGGTAGAAGTGTGCATTGCCTGCCTTCTTTGGTCAGCAAATACCAGAATCACCTCAGTTCATTTATGTGTTTAATATCAAAAGAACATTACGGGAAAGAAGCATGTGATATTTGGCTTCACGGTAATACATTGATTGAAGTTGACCTTATTTTGCACACTTCTTTGCTCTACTACTACTACTACTACTACTACTACTACTACTACTACTACTACTACTACTACTACTACTACTACTACTACTACTACTACTACTACTACTACTATACTACTACTACTACTACTACTACTACTACTACTACTACTACTACTACTACTACTACTACTACTATACTACTACTACTAATACAACAACAACAACAACTACTTGCTTAGGAATTTACCTTTGTTACCTCCGCCAACGAAGTTGGAGGGGTTATGTTTTCACCCCGATCTGTCTGTCTGTCTGTCTGTCTGTCTGTCTGTCTGTCTGTTTGTTAGTGTACAGGATTTCTCGAAAAGTTACCAATAGATTTGGATCAAACTCAGTCTAACAAGTCTATTTGGTATAAGGAAGAACTGATTTAATTTTGGATGAAATCTATTGACAACTGTTGCCATGGCAACCAATTGATGAAATATTCGGCCGGAGGTATGCGCTCATACTGAGTGCATATATATATATATATTATATATATATATATATATATATATATATATATATATATATATTATATATATATATATATATATATATATATATATATTAATCACAACATTTGCCATGGCAACCAATTGATGAAATATTCGGGCGGAGGTATGCGCTCTACTGAGTGCCCCCCCCCCCCACCCTAGTTTTATTATATTTCGCTAATCATACATATTGTGGAAGCAAAGGTGTTATGTATAGACGACTTTTTTAATGTTTTTTTATGATATGCTATGTTTATGAATATGTGTAGTATCAGTTTTATTTCAAGGTTATGTGTTTTTTGGACCATATATTACCTTTATTTCGATTATCCTAGTACATAATGTTGTGGTCAATAAAATATCTCTATCTATCTATCTATCTATCTATAGAAAGCTACAATTGCCTTGATTGATTATGATTTGATTGGAATGGACTCAGTTGATTGGAATGGACTCAGTCGTCAGGTGGTCAGTGTGGAGTCAATAGGGAGCTTTTAAAGGAGGCTGGATAAATTCATGGATGGGGATGAAAGGTGGTTTAGGTAGTGTTAAGTAACAGGAACTACCACGTGTAGGTCTCACGGCCTCTTGTAGCTTCCTTATTTTCTTATGTTCCTATGTTCTTTTGATATACTGTTTGGTTTGTTTACAGGTCGTGAAATGGCGAGGAAGCAAACATCATGCATAAAGAAGCAATGGATGTTTGTGCATATAAGGGAACGTGCAGGGTTGAAGCCATGACCCTCGTGTTACCTGTGTAGAGAAGAATCATGACACCTTAACGGCATAGAACATCATGACAGGTAAGATTCATGCAACAAGATTCTCCACTTCCCATAATTTCATCCTCCCGTGTTTAGGAAGGCAAATAGATTCCTTATTACCTCCGCCAACGAAGTTGGAGAGGTTATGTTTTCACCCCGATCTGTCTGTCTGTCTGTCTGTCTGTCTGTTTGTTAGTGTACAGGATTTCTCGAAAAGTTACGAATAGATTTGGACCAAACTCGGTATACCAAGTCTATTTGGTATAAGGAAGAACTGATTTAATTTTGGATGAAATCTATTGACAACTGTTGCCATGGCAACCAATTGATGAAATATTCGGCCGGAGGTATGCGCTCATACTGAGTGCATATATATATATATATATATATATATATATATATATATATATATATATATATATATATATATATATATATATATATATATATATATATATATATATATATATATATATATATATATATATATAGGCTATATTATTTTTTTTTTACTTTTTTTTACTTTTTTTTTTTTTTTTTTATGAAATCAAATCACAACTGTCGCCATGGCAACCAATTGATGA
>JACEEZ010012448.1:351757-379257 GCA_016584305.1 Chionoecetes opilio | reverse complement strand
ATGGCTCTCAGCGGGACCTTCGAGGTATATCCACACCATGATACACTGTAATATTCGGTTTAGCACTCACACAACACATCACTCAGAGGAAAACCATCACTGAGACCAATGTATACTCAGTCGCCATCTTGGTTGTAATTGGCTGTTCTCTCCACCTCCCTCTCACCTGTCATCTGGAAGCTGCGAGAGTTGCCACTTCACCATTTAACCGCAACGGAAAAACACGTGAATTACGGTTCTGATGACTCTCATAGGCGTGTGTAGGCCTTCCAGATGACTATTTTACCCAGAACTGTATGAATAACATGATTTTAACTCTGATTAACGTCAGCGGTGACTTAGGGCCATGGGGCAAGGTGGGCCGAGGAATTTCAAGCCAACATGAGGTGAACTTGCTTAAAACACACGTTCACGGGCCAAGTATACATGTTACGATACTGCGAAGTGGAGACAGCGAGGGAGAGAGATCGTACACACGCAGGTTCATTTCCATGGTGACCTGTAGAGGTGTTCGGGGCACCTGGCTGGCCGCATACCACACATTCTGGGGGCGGCGGCGCACTCAAGGGAACACCCGGAGAGAGACACAAAAGCCTTAGCTGCCTCACACACGGCGCGCTCCCTTCTCACCCTCCCACTACCCTTCGCCTCACCCAACACCCTCTCAGCACCTGTTCCTTCATCAGTCACCCACACAACACCCACCACCTTCACTCACACCGACAGTCACCCATCCTATACACCCTAATCCTTCAGTAACCTAACTCTAAGTGTGTTATAAGACAATATGAGTGCATAGCAGGGCATCTTACAAGGTTGTGATAGGTATGCCCTTACACGATGCTTTGCGGAGTGAGTGAATAGAAATAAAAACCTCTTAAGTCATGGCCGTGTAAGCCTCGTCTCAGCCAGGTTCGTGATCACTCTCAACCAAAACAACGTATATATATTATTTTATCACATATGTCTCAGCCTCGCGTAGCACTTTATTCCTCCTTCCCTTGACCCTCCGATGTACCCTTAACCCATACACACACACAGACATACACGCACACACACAGGTACACAAATATACCTTTAATGCCTTCAGGTAAAGATCTGTAAGTCGCCTGTTTTTTTCAGGTCTGAATACACCTTTGCCTGATGTCATTGCAGGTAATGTGTGTGGACGCCTCCGTGACAATGGATGTGTGAGGTGTGCCAATTAGCGTTTCATTAATATACCTTTTTTGAGCAGTGAGACAGGTGTGTATCAGCCTCCCGTCTACCGTCCTGCTGTCTTCCTTCTATACAGGGTTATATCGCTCTATACTCGTCTGTTTATAACCTACCTGCCTGTCTATATGTCTGTCTGTCTATGTACAGATGAGTATATCTAATTTTTCAATGGGTTGCATCTTGATACATTTAACCATTCATAGTTCTTCTCATTCAAGGACTGAGTGATGTGTGTTTGTCCTCATTGCGTCGCGCTATGTTGCTTTCCTTATATATCTGTGTCGCCATAGTGGTGTGTTTGCATTAGTGTATATGGAGCAACGTCCTATGAAAGGCTATCCAACATATGACGTCACTTGTTGTGTTTCTTATTAACCCCTTCGCGCCCATCTTTTCTTTGCTAAAAAAAAAATCGTATGTTATCGAGCTATAAAATTGCGAAAAGTAACTGAATATACCAAATTAGTTAGTGAACAAGGATACTAAACTCGGCATATCTATAAAATATTGCTTATATTCACTAAATATCGTCTTATGGTACCCAAATTACAATGGAAATTACGTTCTGGGTCTCAAGGGGTTAACGCAATGGATTTCACGACCAGGGGGAAAGGGGCGAAATTGCCCTGAAAGAAGCAAGGTAGGCATATTTTACTGTTACCAGTGTGTTCTATATATAATTCTGATTCATAATAATGGTTTTTTTCCAGAGGTCGATTTTTTTCCGTCACAGGAGGTTAGTTAGGGTCAAAGGGCTTGGCATCGGAAAGGTTAATCGTCTTTGAAAACAACAGTACGACATGCAACGTAAGAGGTATAATCATGAAATACATATTCACAATGCAAGGTAGTTGTTACTCATATCATTCTCGTTGCTTAGTTTCTTGATTCGGGTGTGAATATAAAGATATGCGAATGAACACGGCAAGAAAGACAGAAAAAAAGAAAATCGACACAATGAAACAGATAACAGAACTCTAAAAAAGAACAACGAAATGCTGAAAAACCGGCGATTGTGACGAAGCACAAGAACAACAGCTCGGGAACCACCCAATTAAAATCGAATTCGTGGACAGGAAACAACAGCGAGAGAGAGAAAGTAGAAAAAAAGAGTGAATCCTCGATAACCACCGAAGAAAAAGGTCGGCGGTGGTTGTGATTATAGCGGCGGGACGCTGTAGTAGCGGGCAACCCTCACTCACAATTCTAATCATGAGAGAGACGTACACACCAGCCACCGTTATCTATTTCCACTCCACCATGACAAGACCACAGCCAAATCCAACTAATTAGTTTTAACCTGACGGCTGGGCAGGTGATACTACGGAGATAGACTCAGATTATAACCCCTCTCGAGTCGCTTCCCTATACCGTATACCCTCAGGCCCTTTCAAAACTCTTCCCCACGCCTTCCACAACCCCCCCAACCCCCCTATACCCCCAACACATAGACTGCGGTCACCAGTACACTACAGGAGCCAAACACTCGCGGCGTAGGTCATTGAGATGCGTCACCTAGTGTGTTTCTCCTTTAATTGGGTATCAGAGTGCATGCCAACTACGCGCTCCTGCCCCCTGCATAGCTCCCCCACCTCCCTGCATCCCTTCCCTTGCTACACCTTTACTCTTTCCTCTGTCTGTGTTCCCTTCCCCCTGTATTGCTGTCTGTGTCCCCGGTGTCTCCTGAATACCCTCCCTCTTCCTTATCTTCGTCCCTTTCTGCATACCGTGTTGACCTGAGGGTGTTGACGCCGATGGGAACGAGTGGGAGGTGAGTGTTGATCCTAGGGAAGATGTGTTACCTGAGAGGGAGGGAGGGAGGGAGGGGTTAAGAGGGCATGTGATGTGTGAGGAAAGGAAGGGGTGATGTGCTATTTGTGGAAGATAAGTGGAGGGAAGGAGGGAGGTAGGGTCTTTTCAAGGTTTTTTTCTCTTGAAGGGATCTTGGAGGGAGGGAGGAGAAGGTTAGGTAGCGTGTAGGGAAAAAGATAGAGAGGAAGAAACATTGTAGCTGGGAATTCATTAGTCTCTCTTCATACCAAACCTCCATCATCATCATCATCGGATATGCGCACTAAGCTGACCAGGTGTATAATGAGGCACTGCGAATCATTACCTGGCCACCTCAAGAACAGCCAGGTAACAGAGTACGATGATGGAGACCTTGCCACCACGCTCTGCAAATATTACCTTATCGCATTATGGACGAGCACATGCGCGCGCACTCTTCATCCTTTATTTACCTCCCTTCTCTTTCTTCTTTTCTCTATTCCTTCATATCCTTCTCCTCTTCCTCTTGTTTTGTGCCTTTTATTGTGCACATAATTATTTATTAACACCTTGTATAATTATGCAAACAGATTTAGGTAGATCACGTTTATAACCCCTTCAGGCCTAAATTTTTCCTTTGCTGTATAAAATCGTCTGTTGGTAGCCATAAAATTACAAAAAAGTTACTTAATATACCAAATTAGCTAGTGGGCAAGGGTATTAAACAGGTTATATCTATAAAAAAAATATTACATTCATTAAAATTTTCTAATAGTAGCCAAAATACAAAGAAAATTACGTTCTGGGCCTCAAGGGGTTAAAAGCCGCCGCACATCAGTACACGCTCAGAAATAAGGGGTATATTAAGGGTCGAATTGTTACATCGCACCATCACTACCCTTTGTAAACCCTATGTCCAGGCTGGAGGGTAGATGCTGCCGATTATACCCTTCATCTACCCTTTATCTACCCTTCTTAGACGATAGGGTTGGAAAAGGGTATATTTGCGTCGATCCGAAAAGGTATATTTGTAAGGGTAGAAAAAGGGTAGCAGTATTTCATCACTACAAACACCCTTTTTCTACCCTTTTCCTACCCTTCTTTTCTAAGAGTGTAGCCAGAGTACTAGAGACAGTTCAGCCAGAGTTCTTAGTTACTTTGCCACTAGCTACGCGCGCACTACGCTACGTATAATATGTGCTACGTGTCTTTGAATTGCTGCAGTGGTTATTCAGTTAGGTAGCGCAGACCAGAAGCTATCCTACGTAGGCCACGCGCTATGTGACGAGACCACATAGCTTCAGATTGCCTGGGGAGCGATTTTTTCCACGTGGCGGGGTGAGGAGAGTCGCGTCATCTGTCAAGGGCATCACACGCTGTCTCTCCTTTGATTCTATGGTGCAAATAGCTGAATGTGGAGGAGCTTATTGAGGAAATGAAGAAGTACCCCTGCTTATATATTATATGGGTTTCTTATACCCTTTTCAATCAGCTGCAAAGCATACTTAAATTGTGAAGGTGATAATCGAAAATATTGTTTGAATTTTTCTTCATCACAGCAAAGTTCTTCATCTGACTCATCACCACACCACAGAGCACAACTGGCCATCTTGAATAGTAGCATGTAACTGAGGGCATAGCTTGAGATATGTGTCTTCTGGTGTTCGGACGAAATAGCGTGCATAGCTAGCACACATACGTAGCGTAGCTCGCGTAGCTTCTGGTGAGCGGCGATCTTTGCTTCAAGCGAAGGGATAACAATAATTAGGTCAAACATTAATAATAATTAGATTGCGACCGCACTGGGAGCAAGAAAGCGAGCAAGAGCTTTATCAAAAATAGCTAATGCTTTGGCCGTATTATGGTAATAATAATAATTATAATAATATAATACAAATGATAATGATAATAATAACTGATAATGATAATAATATTAATAATAAAAATGATAGTACATAATAATAGGGCTAACATAACGATAATAATTATTATGCTTATAATGATTATTGTAATGATGGTAATTTTGATAAAATGATTATAATAGTAATGATCATGATAATAATGTTATTATAATAATAACAATAATATCAATAATAGCAACAGTAATAATGATGATAACGATAATGATGATGATAATAATAATGATAGTAATAACAATAATAATAGTAATAATAAACACAAAAAGTACTATTGCATAAAAGTCTACCGAGTTAGTGAAATCTGGCAAGACGTCACCGCAGAGTTTTCAGTCACACTTCTCTGTACTGACATTCTTCGCTCACCCTCGCAGCGAGCTTCATGTTAAAGCGGCCGAGCTTCAAGTAAGCTACTTGACAGTTCTTTCTTTTTCGCTCTTGGCTCACGCCCCCCTAGGTAATTACCCACGCCCCCCTGGTTAAGGACCGCTGTTCTAAATAATAATAATAATAATAATAATAATAATTTTATTATCGCCCAGAGGCATACAGACACGGTGAACGTGATTAACAAATGATTAACGTAGTCACCACTGGCAGATTTAGGGGGGGGGGGGTAGCGGGGCAATGCCTCACCCTTAAAATTCGTGCAGTTTGCCCCCCTTCCCAAAAAAAGAAAAAATCGTGTAGTTTGGCTCACCTTAACAAATTGTGTGAAACCTATGACTTACAGTCATCATCATGTGCTGCTCCCGATGTAATCCTTTAATGGTTGCTTCAGGTCATGTGGCTACTTCGCTGTGGTCCCCAAAGCTTTTCTGAAATCTGCCAGTGGTAATGGTAGGAATCACCCATACAAAATAATTTTATTTATAGTATCTAGATGAGATGATTCAAAAGCAGGCAATTAATTTACCAATTGAATTCATCATCGTTACTGTTAGGCTTATGTATCATGACACTATACACGGGATATGCCATGGATAGGAACACGTTGCTCAACGAAAAAAGAAAAAAAAGAATGCAGATGAACCTGTGCTCTAATTTTGTTTGTGATTAATTATTTTCAGTTTTGCTTCTCCTCTGTACTTTTACTGTTGTCTCCCTTCAAGCCAGCGTGCTTTGTACTCAGCGTGAAGAGACGTTTTCTGAGAGGAGTTTCAGATATAACTTCAAGAATTTGAGTCCGTCGTGATAGCACTTTCTTTGCATCTATACTTTTGGTACAAAGCACCTGACCTGGCAATCGGGTGAGTAAGGTCGGCTGAGATGGAGTGTTCTGCCTACCGGTAGTAGTTGTGAAGATGATAATGGTAAAATAGTTATACCAAATTATCGTTAAATCGAAATGCTCTTAAATAACCACACTTTTTCTGTCAACAGCTCACAGTGCAGATTTTCAGGAAAATAAAACCATATAGCAGATTTCAAACATAGACATATGCTCATACGGCGACGTATTGACTACTCCGATAGAAATTTGATAATTCTCGGTGACATTCGAATTCTCGGAATGTCACATTCCATGAGACATCGTGATCGATAAACCATGAGCTTGAGTTGTTACTTTTAGTAAAAGTTATATGTAACTACATCTTGAGCCGTAGGGCGATGAAGGAAAATGTAGGGCGTTTTCATTGTCTGTGTAGGGCGAAGACATTTTTGGGTTGGCATCACTGGTAAAAAGGCCGCAACAGACGGGAGGGATGGAAGCCCCCCGGGCCCCCACACCAAGACCAAGACAGATCACCAGGGCTCATAGGATCCATCCTGATCTTCCCACGGCTCCCACCCCTAAACAACAACTTTGGCGCCAAAAACCAACAAGAAGGCAAGACCGCCAAGCCGAGCCTGACAACAAACAGTACACCAAGAACACCCTGCAGACTCCGGATTGGCCACACCCGCCTCAACGCCCACCTACACAAACTGGGCATGACAGCTGACCCTCACTGCCCCTGGTGCCCCACATACCCGGACACACCTGAACACCTCCTCCTGCAATGTCCTCGCCACCACTCCCACCGCACGGCACTCCTCCAATCACTATATCCACTCCTCCGCAGACCAACTCTAGCCGACCTCTTGGGTGGCTCTCCAGACCCTGGCTTGGCCTTCAAAATCCTCAAGCACACCAGGACCTTCCTACAGAAGTCTGGCCAACTGCACAGGATCTAACCTGCTGATTCATTTGCATCCTGCACCTTCGGGGCACTAGAGGCTGTGGCACCACAGCCTGCACGGCCCCATCAAAACCCCCAACAACAACAACCCTGCAAAGAGGAGGCCACCACTACCACTGCTGTTACTACCACGTGTGTGTGTGTGTGTGCACCGCAGGAAGCCAGCAGCAGCAGCAGCAGCAGCACTGAGGTAAGACCCTTGCCTGACCTGCTGAGCGGCATCTGTGCTAATATTTAACCATGGTTTTCTGATAAGTTTAGGGTAAAATTCTAGAGTCCTTTCCTGCCCTTATTAGTGGGTTTTTTCCTCCAGACCTTCACAGATCCCTTCAGATACCACTAAAACGTAATTATAGAATGGGGGAGAGATGCTCCCTTCACCCCCCCCCCCGTCCCCCCTTAAATGACCCCCCCCTGGAACCCCCAAAATAATATTACTATCATAACCTTACAAATAACTTTCTAGCGAGACCTAAGGGCGGGAAAGGATGATTTTTTTTTTACCAGGATAGGTTAGGTCATATTGATGTTAGGTTAGTAATTTTTCTCATATTTTTTAATCTCTCCCCCACTTTATAATTACGTTTTAGAGGTATCTGAAGGGATCTGTGAAGGTCTGGAGGAAATAAAACCACCAATAAGGGCGGGAAAGAACTCTAGCATTTACCAGGTCAGACATGATGTTTGTTTTAGCAACATACCCATGAGGTAAAGATTCGTTTTATCAACCCTCTCCTCTTTCAGATGAAACTATATTTTTCTGATAGATTTTGATGTGTTTTCAAAGAATCTAATGTTTGTTTTTCTTGGTAATCACTAGTTTTGGGTTTGTTTTGTACCTCCTTGACCTCACCTCTGAAAAACTAAAGTGATTCCCAAGAAAAACAAACTTCAGATTGTTCGTAAACACATCAAAATCTACCAGAAAGATAGAGTTCACCAATAAAACTAAACTAACCCAACCTTACCCTAACCTAACCTAACCTGAGGGGGGGCAAGTGAGCACTGAGCACGCCGCGGGCCTGAGAAAGGCGTGCAGTCAGTTCGTACACAAGTTGTTTCGTACACCAGTAGATCGTACACCAAAAAGTTGTTTGTAGTCTATATGAAACCATAGTCGTTTCGTACACTCGGCTCAGAGTTGAACTTGACTACTAGAGTTACGAAACGACACCAGGTATATACAAAGAAAGGTATTATTTTACGACAGCACCAAACTTCCCGGTCCATAAAAACACAGGATCGGACCGGATCTGAGCAGTAAACACCGGATTGGAGGGACGAATAGGGCCAAAGGGGTTTTAATAGCGTCTAAAAATAGGATATATACATGACATTAGGCGTAGTTGTATCATAGTTTATCAAATATCGATATTAAGAGAACTTGTAACACTGGCATTTTATATTGAACAGCGATCTCTCGGATGCAACTCAGATTCAAACCGCAAATTCAGTTTCTCAAATTGTCGCACCCCCAAACTTCCCTACACAATAGGGAGCATGGTTTTTGTTTACCTTATTGTATTCTAAGAGACATTTTCTCTGAGCTTTCCGTCGCAAATCAATAGTTTCGGAGATATAGAACATTTTAGGTGAGAGGAGGAATAAGTCTCCTTGTATACAAAATGCCTCCCTCTTCCTCTTCTTGTGACTTGCATCGCTTTTGTTTGGTATTTTATTAAACTTTTTTATTAGTGGACCCAGTTAGGAGGTTAAAGGTTAGGTTAGGTAAGGTAAGGTAGCCACGGGTGCACCTCCGAAACAAAAGCGATGCAGGTCACAAGAAGAGGAAGAGGGAGGCATTTTGTAAACAAAGGAGACGTATTCTTCCACCCACCTAAAATGTTCATATCTCGAAACTATTGATTTGCGACGGAAAGCTCAAAAGAAAAAATGTCTCTTAGAATACAATAAGGTAAATAAAAACCATGCTCCCCATTGTGTAGGGAAGTTTGGTGCTGTCGTAAAAATTTACCCGAAAAAACTCAAAATCAGTGTACGAAACAACTGACAAAAACTGGGTACGAAACTCCCTGTAACCCTGGGAAAAGGCGCGCTCCTGGGCTGCGTGAATGGCGGCGGCAGTGTTATAGTTATTCATGTCAGATAAGTTTTGTCCGTGATTTTGACCAAAGTAACAGTTTGCCAAGAGGTTTAAGGTTAGTAGAAGACGTATATGACAAAAGATTAGTCCTTCATAAGGTAGTAAACGAGATATGGCAGGCTTGATACAGCAAACCTTAACCACATATGATAATACAAATTTTTAAAAAATCAATACTACGGCAGTGCGAGGCTGAGCGGGATGTTTGCAGGGCGAGCCTGGAGGCATATTCCCGTTTTCTGGAAAAGTATGTGGAGTTTACTCTTGAACACGTCAGGTGAGGTTACATTAGGTTACGGTCAGGGTAGATTAGGTTCTCCGGAACGTATAACGGTAACTTTGTGTGGAAATCTCAATGAGGGTATTTTCGAGATTATCCTATGGTTAGTTTCGGAGCTACAGCCAAGCGTCTTCACTCGGAAACCACATACTCGCATAGAGAACGGGAATATGCGGCCGGGCAGCGTGAGATAACCACCAATGGGGAGACACCTTAGTTCCTCTGGGTCCCACCTGCACTCTTATCTTTGACAAGGTCAGGGATGATGGGTATTCCTGCCGGGTCAATTCACCGCCACTGCATTCTGTCAACGCATCACCACTCCGCCGGAAAACTGGTCCTCATCTTCTTGACATCTCTTCGCGTCCTTTCTCCGCCACGTCTCGCCATTGTTTACCTGGAGCGGCTTCTTCGGGGCAGCAAACACTAAGGCGGGGTTCACACCACGTATTTGCTGTCCGTGTCTACGTGGGCGTGGCGATCAGTGACGTCACTCACTCCCGCAGTCCCGCAGAAAGAATTGGGAGCTCCGAATAATGTGAGCTGGGACGCGCGTCTCTCAAGGTCAGTGACGTCATCACTGCTCCACATGGTTCACACTACACAGCCTGGTTCACACTACACAGGCAGGGAGTGACGTCACTGTGACGTACGGTGAGTCACTGATGACAAGACACACGTAGACTGCGGACAGCAAAAACGTGAAGTGTGAACCGTGCCTTAGTCATATACCCTGCAGGGCTATAGCTTTGCCTGACAAGCTATAAAAAAGCTTGTTTTTCCTTAACAGGAACTACCGCGTGTAGGCCTCACGGCCTCTTGTAGCTTTCTTATGTTCTTATGTTCTTACTCATAGCAACTCAGAAGCGTCATCTGAGTAGCTCTGGGCCGGTCCCGCCACTCATAGCATTTTGGCCACTTGAGAGTGTCTCATAAAAATTCTTTGCCACTCAGAGCAACTCAAAGTGCTGAGTAGCTAAGAGTAGCAAGGATTCTTTATAAAAACCACCCGTGATCTAAAACAAACTACACAGACGCTTTTGCACTTAAGTGCTTTTCATTTTCAACGGAAATGGTTTCAGGAATTATTTTTTCTGTTAATTATATTAGTTATTTTTTTAAGTGAAAATGTGATGTCCGTGGCAAATTAGCCCTTATGGTCAGGTGGGCTGGAGGGAAGCGGTCACTTGTCTGTATCCCATGGCAGGGATTGACCTCTCTGCCCCCCACCCCCCTCTCTCTCTCTCTCTCTCTTTTCTTTATGTGTGTGTATTGATTTAATGGAAAGTATGTACAGTATAGTTTAGTTTTTACTTATGCACTGTATATACACATTCCTGAGCAAATTTCAATTGAATAGAAGAATATTCATGTTTCATATTCTGTCCTTGCCTGTTTATTGAGAGAGAGCCAGCACCTCTCTCACTCCCCCATTACCCATTATTGGCTGTGCCTTATGTGCAAGGCTTAGCTACACTTGCCTGTATTGAAGGTCACTAGCCACTCTCCACTCCACTCCTCCACCATGTAGAGTGGTGGCGTGGGGCATCTATGCTGGCCTTACTCCTTGGCTGCAAACACTGGCTGGGTGTTAGCTGGAGGGTGAAGCAGGAAGCACCCTTCAAGGAAGCACTTGCCTGCTTGTGTGCTGACAGCCACCAATGTTACAGGTGCTGAGGTGAAGAGTCTAGGTCGGCGCCCACGCCAGGACTCCTCCCGGCTTCCCTTGTATTAGGGAACGCTTGGTTCATCCCCGGGGCCTCCACCGGGGCTCCTGCAGGACGACCAGCTGACGCCTCCCACCACAGGCGTGCTGGCAGAAGTAGTGCCGCAATGAAGGGCGTGAGGACCTACACTTGTGACCACTGTGGCAAAGTGTGCTCTAGCAAGGCTGGCATTACTGCACACGTCCTCACCCATACACGCAAGACAGAGCTGAGGTGTGACCACTGTGGCAAAGTGTTCACTCGTAAGGGTGATATTAGGAGGCACATGTTCACCCACACTGGTGAGAGAGACTTTGAGTGTCAGGAGTGTAGGAAAACATTTACCCACAAGAGCCATCTTAACTCACACATGCTCATCCACACTGGTGAGAGAAACTTTGAGTGTCAGGAGTGTAGGAAAACATTTATTCACAAGAGCCATCTTAACACACACATGCTCACCCACACTGGTAAGAGAAACTTTGAGTGTCAGGAGTGTAGGAAAACATTTATTCACAAGAGCCATCTTAACACACACATGCTCACCCACACTGGTAAGAGAAACTTTGAGTGTCAGGAGTGTAGGAAAACATTTACCCAGAAGAGCGATCTTAACAAACATATACTCACCCACACTGGTGAGAGAAACTTTGAGTGTCAGGAGTGTGGGAAAACATTTACTCAGAAGAGCCATCTTAACGGACATATGCTCACCCACACTGGTGAGAGAAACTTTGAGTGTCAGGAGTGTAGGAAAACATTTACCCAGAAGAGCGATCTTAACAGACATATGCTCACCCACACTGGTGAGAGAAACTTTGAGTGTCAGGAGTGTGGGAAAACATTTACCCGCAAGAGCAGTCTTAACTCACATATGCTCACCCACACTGGTGAGAGAAACTTTGAGTGTCAGGAGTGTGGGAAAACATTTACCTGCAAGAGCAGTCTTAACACACACATGCTCACCCACACTGGTGAAAGAAACTTTGAGTGCCAGGAGTGTAGGAAAACATTTACCCAGAAAGGCCATCTTAACACACACATGCTCACCCACACTGGTAAGAGAAACTTTGAGTGTCAGGAGTGTGGGAAAACATTTACCCACAAGAGCGATCTTAACACACATGCTCACCCACACTGGTGAGAGAAACTTTGAGTGTCAGGATTGTGGGAAAACATTTACCCACAAGAGCGATCTTAACAACACACATGCTCCCCACACTGGTAGAGAAAATTTTGGTGTCGGGGTGTGGGAAACTTTACCCCCAAGAGCGATCTTAACACACATGCTCACCCACACTGGTGAGAGAAACTTTGAGTGTCAGGAGTGTGGGAAAACATTTACCCACAAGAGCCATCTTAACTCACACATGCTCACCCACACTGGTGAGAGAAACTTTGAGTGCCAGGAGTGTAGGAAAACATTTACCCAGAAGGGCCATCTTAACACACATGCTCACCCACACTGGTGAGAGAAACTTTTTGTGTCAGGAGTGTGGGAAAACATTTACCCAGAATAGCGATCTTAACACACACATGCTCACCCACACTGGTGAGAGAAACTTTTTGTGTCAAGAGTGTGGGAAAACATTTACCCAGAAGAGCGATCTTAACAGACACATGCTCACCCACACTGGTGAGAGAAACTTTGAGTGCTAGGAGTGCAGGAAAACATTTACCTGCAAGACCCATCTTAACGAACACATGCGCACCCACATTGGTGAGAGGAAGCACAAGTGTGATGTTTGTGGCAAGTGTTTTCCTAGCAAGGGTCGTGTTGCCAAGCATATCCAGGCACACCTGTGAGGAGGGAGTGGCTGTGTGGGTTGTGCTTGTGGTGGTGGGTGAGGGGCTTGTCAGGCATATACAACGGCACTTGTGAGGTGTTGTTAAGAATATCAATAAAGCACTTCATGAATAATTGTGTTCAATGTTTTATTTCACAGATTACATAGGGAGAAATGAGAGAGGGAGAGAGGTTATAATAGGTTAAACATGCATCACCAATGAACAGACGTAGAAGAAAAATACATTATTACTATCATTATCACTCTTCATCCTCCTCCTCTTCTTCTTCATTGGCACTTCCTCCTCTTCTTCCTCCAGAAAGTAATATTAGTAATGAAAGAATTAATAAAACAATTTTCTCATTAGTATGATTATTATTGTTTATATATTTTTGCCACTAGTGGCCCCAAGGTTGCGGCAGCACACCTGGCTAATTACCCCTAAAGGTCACGCCATGCCAGATGCTTAATTACCCTTCAGGTCACGCCTTGCCAGGGCCCAGGGGTGACCTGACTGGGGTCACCCAAATCCCCCTTGTCCAGCCCCAGCGTCCTGTATTCAGTCAGTCACTAGTGGACCAAGACAGAGCACACACACTCTGCTCTTCCCGTCTTCGTGGTTTACCGCTGTAATTATAGGACCTTTTACCATATCAATAAACTTGTGTGTGAACATAGTGCTTGGTGTAACCCGTGTCTAGATAAAGGGAACACAACAATTGGTGACCTCGAGTGTAGCTACGATACGATGAATTTTAACGGTGCGCTCCTTCGCCTCCCGGCATTCACCTACGACATTGCCACTTGGTTTATACATCTTGAAGCTTTGTGGGCGGGCTCCCCTGACATCACTGATCTTCACAAGTATCAGGCGCTGGTCATTGCGATACCGTCGGACATCGCTGCCCGCATCTCCTCAGTGCTTACAACTCCTCCGGCTGACGGGAAATGTGAGGCGGTGAAAAGTGGCCTCGTTCGCGCCCTTGGAAGGTCGTGCGAGGCTTACGTGGCTGAGCTCGACTCGCTCCAATATGCCGGCCGTCGCCCTTCAGCATTCCTCTCCCGTATGCAGGACCTTAACAGGGCTGCGGGTTTCCTATTGTCCGAGGATATGCTTCGTTACCGCCACACCAGCCTCATGCCCCACCCAGTCCGCGTGCAGCTAGGGGGCTTAGGGCCCGGTCACCATCAACGAATACTCTGAGCTCGTTGACAAAATCCACGCGGCCTACACTTCGTTCCCCCATCCTCTGACCACCCATCACTCCTGTGCCTGCAGCGCCTCCGACGGGGTCCGGGCGCCCGCGGTGTTTACCCCATGTGACACCCTTGCCGGCTCCACAAAATTCTTCAGTGCGCTGGAAAATACCCGGGGCGCGAGGAGGCCATGGCACTGCCCTGGCACACAGCTCTTCCACGGACGCCCGCCTCTCCGTCATGGCTTCCGCCATTCAGCGATTAGAGGCCGCCTTCGCAGCTCTCCACTCCCCTACTAACCGCAAGTATTGTTATTACCATAGTCGCTTCGGCGCGGCAGCCAGGAATTGTCAACCTCCATGTTCGTATTCGGGAAACGACCAGCGCGGGAGTCAGTGAACGCGCACCTGTCTCCCGCCCCCGCCTCTCGGGTCTCCACCGCGAGACACTCTCCGGGCCTTGTCATCCTGATGAACAACCCGCCCGATCCCCGCATATTGCCGCCCGACTCCCTGCACAGGTCCAGCCGTGCCCCTCCGCCCCTGGCCAACCCGCCACAGATTCTTGTATCACCCTACACCTGCCCCACTCACAACACCTTCCCCCACCCCCAGTCCTCATCCGCCACCGGACCCCCCCCCCCCCACCCCCCCCAGTCATCATCCTACACCTGACCCAGCACCTCCTCCCCCACACCTTATCCTCACCTCCCCCTCCCTTTCCCCCCCTCCACATGTTACTTCTCATCCTGCAGATATGGCTGTTTCTGACACACTGCCTCCTCCCCTTCCCGGCACCCTTACAGCCGTGGCCGTGGATTCGCCTTCAGAGGACAGCGATGCTGGGGAGTCTGTAGACGGCCTCGTTCCGGAGAACTACGCAACGCATTCGGGGTGGGTCATTCATCGCCCCCGGCTCTTCTGACTACAATAGGCTGTGTCATTCATGTATTCTTAGTATTATTATTATATGTATATATATATATATATATATATATATATATATATATATATATATATATATATATATATATATATATATATATATATATATTATATAATATATATTATTTATTTATTTATTTATTATTTATTATTTATTTTATTTTTGTAAAAAGGGGAGTACTGTGGTGGCCCCAAGGTTGGGGCCGCACACCTGGCGGCTGGACCTGACTCACTCGTGACCTAAATTCCTCCCGCACCTCCTTTCGCTCCTGGCTTCCTAGACCAGGTTATTTCAGTTACCTACCAACCACCACAGAGGCGACACATCACTCCGCTCTTCCCGTCTTCGTGGTTTACCGCTGTAATTATAGGACCTCTTACCATATCAATAAACTTGTGTGCGAACATAGTGTTTGGTGTAACCTGTGTCTAGCTAAAGTGAACACAACACTGTCTTCGGAATGCTTGAATTGGTAGTCCTGATGGTCATGATAATGGGCATGGTTTTCCCCACATCTGTACGGCATCACAAAAGAGCCACGTTGCGCCGAAACTCTTTTTCTAATTGTTCTTTAATCCCGTCATCGTATCAAGACCGCACTCAGAAACAGGAAATCTTGGATTGGGATTCGTATATATCCAAGACGGTGCTTGGACGACAAAAACACGGCTAAGGTCTATGTCACAATTTTCAGTATGATTAGAAATATTTCTCTAAGCATAGACATGAAATACATCCTTGAATCCAAGTACATGTAGTCCAAGTGACGTGAAGGATAAATAAGACGTGTGTGACAGGAGTGGATGAAACTGTGGAGCACGATATGCTGGAATGAACGGTATGAGTACCTGTGCTAGAACAAAGATGTTGGAGGTATATGGCCTCTTCCATTTGTGCCCAAGTTCCAGGAACCAGTTCTTTCAGTTCTTTTCAGGAACGCAAAAACCCCGTTTTTTTGTTGACAAACAAACTCAGCTGGCGAGGCAAGAGGAAGTGGGGGGGGGGGGGGGAGGAGGGGAGAGAGAGAGAAACATTAAAATGGTAACTCGGCTGTGATGTGAAGGGATCATATCAAGTTTAAGATCGCGGGACCGCTTTCCTCCACCAGTGCCCCTACTTGTAGGCCTGTCTGACATCCTCTCCGACTCGTGCATGCGGAAATCCCTTCACGATAAGAGAAATAGGGCCCAAGGCGGCCTTTGTATGTTATGAACTGAAAACTCTACCCAGATTACCCACCTCCCAATGTGGGTAGAGAAAGTTCAAGGGTTTTGCTGAGTCACTGCGCGCGTCACCTCGGACCCAGGTTTTCGTGCGCAAATGGAACGCCTGAATTCTTGGGTTCCGTGAACTGTTTCCTGAAATGTCACAAATGGAAGAGGCCTATAGTGGTAGGAGCAGAGCAGGTCGGAGTGGAAGAATGGAGAGAGATGCGAGCCAGGAGTGTGGATAGGCAGATGGAGTATCTGCTGGGGTTGTATGCTGAGTGGAGGAGTTAAGCCGGCCACACACACCGGCGCGGCCTGTCCGGCCGACAAAAGTGGCGGGGCATCGTTCGCCGGACGAGACCCACACACACACCGGCCGCCTCATGAAAATATACAGTACACGTCGGACCACCGTGGTGACAACATGAATCCGCTGTCCGAAAATGACTTGTTGGTGATGGCTGCATGTGCAGCCATATATATAATACTTATATATAATACGTCATATATAATACCTATATTATCATAAATACAATTATAACTGGTACAATTAGTCATTCTCTGGCCGAGCGAGGGGCGGGCCGCGCCGGAAGGCACCCACACACACGCAGGCGGCAGGCCGCGCCGGACGGAATTTTCAAGCGTCGACTGATTTTCATCCGGCCGCTGCGATAGGCCCCGCCGGATAAAAAACACCCCCACACACACACCGGCCGCCTCTAGCCACGCCCCTTTTCGTTGGCCGGACAGGCCGCGCCGGTGTGTGTGTGGCCGGCTTAACCGTCGTGTGATTGAGTGTAAAAGAATTCTTGGAGAGAAGAGAGGCAGGGGGCCCCTCAGTGATGGGGGACCCCGTATGAATGTGATCCAGAGAGAGGAAGGAGGGGAAAATGAAACCCCTAGTTTTGCTTCCCACTTTTGCTTCTCCCCCAACAGAATATGTGTGGGGTGAACGCTGGACCAAAGGCTTCACCGAAGACATCCGCTGGGTGACTCCCAACTCAAGTTCAAGCTCAATCTTTTCAGAGGGACACTGTACCTTGGGTTCCTAGACATTGAGAAAGCCTATGATAGAGTAAACAGAGAAATGTTATGCGAGGTTTTGGAAAAGGTTGGGTTGAGCCAAAAGATAGTGAACATAGTGAGAAGCATGTATGAAGACACTAGAGCAAAATATAGGCTAGGTAGTATAGAAACAGAATGGGTGAGGAGTGAGAGAGGTGTTAGGCAAGGATGCACTCTGTCCCCAACCTTGTTTAGTCTGTATACTGAGGAACTGGCAGTAAGGATGAGAAGAATGGATGCAGGAGTGAGAGTAGGAAATGACAAAATAAGCTTGTTAATGTATGCAGATGATATGGTAGTTATGAGTGAGTCGGCCGAGGAACTCCAGAGCCTGTTAGATGTGGTGAATGAGTATGGGAGAGACTTTGGAGTAAAATTTAGCCGTGAGAAAAGTAAGGTGATGATAGTAAATATAACAGAGGATGACAGAAACGCTACATGGAGACTGGGAGAAAATGAATTAGAACAAACTAGTGAATACAAGTACCTAGGGATGTGCATGAGTTCCAATGGATGTGGAAAAACAAAGGCTGAAAAGATCAGCCAGGCCAATCAGTGGGTTGGTCGACTTGGGAGTGTGGCAAGGATGAGGGCAAGCAAGTATGATGTGTTGAGGGAAGTGTGGAAAAGTGTGGCTGTCCCAAGCATTATGTATGGTATGGAGGTGATTGCATGGAATGAGAGTGAAATAGAGATATTGGAAGTGGGACAAAATAAAGTAGCAAGAATGGCACTGAATGCACCCAGGTATGCAGCGACTGAAGGTTTAAGAGGTGACATGGGATGGAGTACATTTAGGGAGAGACATTCGAAAGCAACACTCGGGTATAAGATCAGACTGGAACGAATGGAGGACACAAGATTGGCACGAAAAGTTTATTTGTGGAGTGAATGTAGTAGTAAATGGGGGAAGCGATGCCAAAAAATGGTAGAAATTAAGAAGTGGATTGCGATTTTGGTGGATGTATCAACTGATAGATGGAAGACCAAATGTAATTGAATGGAAGATGTTGAATGGTGATGAAGGCGGCCTTGAGTGGTGTAATGCCCATTATTCGGGAGAGATAGTAGGAAAATTATTATTATAAAATTCCCGAGCTATGTCTTGTCAGTAGTTAATTTTTTTCTCTGTCTCACGGGTGACTCATCGCCCTGCTTTCATTTCCGCCATATTTTCTCATCATTTGTACTTCCTACGCGCCATTTTGTTTTTCTTCTTTCTTTTTCCGCCATTTTCTTCCTTCCTTCTTTCCCTCCCTCTCTCCCCGACATCCCGTATGCGAGGCAAGTTTCCGTGGAATAATTATTCTGCGATCAGTGATAACTAATGATGTCAGATCTTTTTATCTTTTGCCAGCTATCTGGTCAGACCAAGTAACTCTCCCAGATTCTTAATGTCTTTCAAAATAATCCCTATCGTTATCGGTTATGGTCATATATGGACGTGTTAGTAAAGATACACGCTAAAACGAAAACCTACCAAATTTCTAGGCTTCATATTTTTACCCTCTCACTCCAAAAATGTGTTCGGACATTTGACGGGCCCACAAATAATACCTTTCTCGGGTATTAGACTAAGCATATTAAATTCTTCAGTATCAAAGTAAACAGGTTTATATTATCAGCCACATGTTCTTATATACGCGAGTTTCATTATTTAAATAGTTATTTCGGGATTAAAAGTTACTCACTTGAGGTCACGCCTAAATCTTTCAAACAATTCCCCTTTATGCCGCAGGCCATAATCCCAGGACGAGTTCATTCGTCTCTCCGCGTCGTTGTAGGTAAGACCTTTGTACCTAGCTCCTGTGTTCTTTCTTCCTTAGTATATTATATCTATATATTTCTATATATATATATAGGTACAGTTCAGTGTCACTAATGCATAGAAAGGTCTGCCCATCCTTATAAGTGTTATTAACGGATTCGTCTCTCCGCGTCGTTGTAGGCCGTCCGTGTCTTCTTCAAAGCCACATGGTCTTAATGAAACACACACAACTTTTTCTCCTCACATTTTTCTCTACTAGATATCTATCTTCCATGTGTAATTTATAAATATTAAGAGGTATGTTACCTAAGTGTAGGGTAATTCCCTGAATAGAAATTCTAGTGAGGAGAGTTATGCTCATAAGAGCTTCCTTTCATCACCTAGGAAGAGTTCCTGTGTCAGGGTGTAAAGTTCCTTTTCTTACTTCCGAGTAGAGTTTTCTCGGTATAGTGTTAACCCTTATATGTTGGATATGATCTCAAGCAAGAGACTTACTATGTCACTGAATAAATAGGATATCATTTGCAAATATAGTTCTTGTGTTATTATAAAAACCCAGGTGATTATTCTGTGTTAGGACAGTAATTCCCCACACTTCCAAAAGAGTCAGCCTTTACTCGGTATAATTCCACGTACCAACCACGACTACCAAGATCAATCTAATATTAATATTAATCAAACGTGCCCAGGGAGTAATCATAGTGAACTACTCGCCAGGGCTGGTGGCAGCAATTCCCTTTAACCTAAACCCTTATCCTTTTCCCTTAAATACATCCCCCTGTTAAGCACTCTCCGTAGTGAGAAGTGGTCAAACTATAATCATATAGTGAAGTCAGAAGACTAAGTTAAATTCTCCATTCAAGTTGTAATCTTTTATCAAATCATCCCCAAGTAATATCATTCAAGTAACGTTGACCAGTTATAAAACCCCCATACCAGTGACCCCCAATTTCTGTCAACACAGTGGGATGTGAGAAAGTGGAAAACTGAGATCGATAGAGTAGTGAAGTATGTGGGGCTGAGTAAGTGGAAAAATGAGATGTAGCAAAAGAAAACACTAGAATGGTATAAGGAGAAAGAGGCACCAGCGTATGAAAGTGTGTATGATGGAACCCGGGGTGGCGACCTTCTCTTCCAAGCCAGAACACAGTGCTTAGATGTAAATGCAAGGAACTATAGATGGTCCGAGTCAGGCAGCAAAGTGTGCCAGATGTGTGACATGGGTGAGGATGAAACAGTGGAACATGTGATACTAGAATGTGAGAAGTATAGCGGGGAGAGAATGGAAATGATGCGTGTGGTTTTGACTGAAATGGGAGGTGACATGAACGAGGTGGTTGAAAGGACGGGAAGAGAATGGATGTTATTACTGCTGGGACTGTGTGGTGAGACAAGTGGACGGATGATTGAGACAGTGAAAGAGTTTTTGGAAAGAATGTGGTATATGAGAAATAGACAATAGACTCTACAGCCCTAGAACAAGAACAAGACTACAGGAGCAGCCGGTTTAAAGGCCTGCCCTAGGAAGAAAAGACCACCTGTAACATCAAGCTTAAGATCAAGGACCTTACCAGATTTCATAACACGCCTGCGCGGTGTCACTAAACTTTCATAACAGTGCACCGCCGCCCCCTCCCTTATCTGCCTCATCACAACCAGCTGGGAACCAGGATTTACCCCTCTGTGAGTATCATATTTGTTCAAGGAAGTTGCATGACCACATAAGGAGTGTGTTACAGCAGTTATATGGTCCACCGAAGCATGAAGAGGGTGTGAAGGGCGAGGTGGTGGTGGTGGTGGTGGTGTTATGTTATGTCTTACGTTTATCTGATTTCCTCACACTGATGAGTAGGAAGGTAATGAATAGGGTGAAGATAAAGGGAGGTAAGGTAATAGTCATGTCATGCATTAGTTAGTTATATATGAATATTTTGGTTGTGTTGTTTTACATAACATTGGGTTGACTGCAGTTTAATAATGATTACAATACAAGGCACGTAGTTATAACCTTCAACTTGTAGATTTGCCCATTTTCAGTATTTAACCCCTACATCAGCCGTCAGAAATTTATAATAGCACAGGGGGGGTTGGGGGGCCCCACTTAGGATAGGTTACGTAACCATGCAATGTCCAGGTTAGGTTAGTGAAGTAGGGGGGGGGGTCTGGGGGGCAGTTAGGGCGGGTTACGTAACCAATGTCAATGTATTATATTATACTGCAGCTTTACCAACTCATTACCTAACCTTAAATTATTTTGTAACTGTAGTTGTATATACATGAATTATGAGTATGTATAGATGAGTTTTGGATTTAGTTTGGCTATGATAAATAATGTTAGAATACTATTGGTCAGGGCAATTTATGATTACTCACGTGACCCAGATGAATGTTTGCTAAATTTTGGTTTAAATATCCCATACATTTTCTGACGAGGCAATATTTTTTGGTTTATGGAACTGTCTTGCTGAAACACCAACCGAAAACTCGTCGACATGGATATTTTCGTCGACACTTATGATAGATTAATAGGAAGCTTAAAGGGTAAATATTTATTAGACACCACCTTTTTCGAAGACAACATTATTATTTTTGCCAGAAATCAATGTTTGTTTTCAGTTGTGGGTAGTCGCTCCGCCCCTCCCAGCAAACATCTTGCTTCGCTTCGCACTACCATAGTATTGATATTTTTCTTCTCCTTTTTTTCATGCTATCAACTGTTATTATATCAAACCCCACGTCTAACCGAACCTAACCAAGCAATTTCTTGCTGAAATAACCAGTTTCACCAAGGGAGGTGAAGTTCTCTTAATTCTGCAAATCTCCAGGGAGGCGGTCAGGAGGCGGGAGTTGCCAACTTTGCATTTATTATACATAGTATATGCAAAGAGTTTCAACAATGGGAAAGCCATTGAAAAGTTCAACCTATTGCTGGTACTTAATCCCTGATGGCAGAACACGGATAAAGGCTGATTAATGTGTGTGTATTGGGCACCGGAACACTCGTAGAAAATTGGAACACTCGCTGACGTGAAAAATGAGCACACTCGTGAACGGTGGCGAGAATTCTGGTGGATGAGAGTACCGGGTATATACAATTTTTTTCTGATAGATTTTGATGTGCATTTTTATATGTTAGTTTTATTGACCCTGCCATATATGGTCTGCTACCATATGGAGGTCTATAATTTCTGCGGTACATTTTTACACTAGGACCATAATCCATTTGGTGGTCAAAACTATGATATTCCGACTTGTTTTTTGTTTCACACAAAAATCACCATAAAAATGCTTCTGTTGCTTCTGTTTGCTTCTCCTCCCCTTTCCCCCCTACTATCTTGGGTTCTTGGTGGGAATGCGGGGTTTTTGGGTGGGGAGACGAAATTCACTTACCTGATCTGAACAGATAATGTAGCTGTTTTACATTTTGCCAGCATCCCCTTTGAAGTAGTCACCTGGTGCTGCGATACACAACTCTGAGTTCTTCTGCCACAATAGGAATGCTCCCTGGAAGTCCTGTTCTTTAAGTGTGTCAAGCACCACCTGTGATTCAAGCTGGGTATCCATCATGGTGAAAAAATAGCAACCCTTCTGCTTGAATCTCATCTTATGGGCCACACCAGCATGATTAACGCTCCCCGCCCTCCTACGCACTGGTGGTGGCTCCCTGCAACGCCCTCCTCTTCCCCCGAGATGAAGTTCAAGCTAGTGTTCAAGTTCAAGCTGAAGGTCACCGTTTTGACACCGTTGAGGAGATCCAGTAGGAATCACAGTTGGTACTTGAGATGCTTATAGAATGTGACTTTTTGGGAGCATTGTAATCGTGGCAGAAGCGTTTGGAGTATTGCTGCACAAGGTGACTGCTTCCAAGGGCAGGGCTGACAAATTGAATTCAGCTATGTTTTGCCATCTCTTTTTTTTTTATTTGGGCCTATAGCGCCTGTAGGCAGTGGTGACCCAGGGCTCGGATGGTAGGCTCTGGAGGTTCACTTGAGGGCTCTGATGGCACTTGAGGGTTCTGATGTCCTCGCCCGTGGTGGCGCAGGCAGGATTCTTATAGTGACGCCTGTGTGATTAGAGGCTCATGCCGCCCCCCTGTGTCCTCCCATGCACTCGCAATCGAAGGTAGAGTTGATGGGCAGGGCATGCGGGTGTTCTTAGGCCACTCGACGATGCAGAAAGGTTTTGGTTCTCTTCGGGGATCGAACTCGGGTCAACGAGAACGCCAGTCGGAGACTCTAACCACTCCGCTACCGCCTCCCCTCTTTATAAGTGTAGTCCAGAAACTTTTATATCGCACCATGTAATAACAGACCATCCGTGTCCTGAATAACACACTTTGACACATTATCTACTGCCCTCCTGAAAATGAAAAAAAAAATCAAAAGTACACATAGGTTTTATTAGGTATGTATTTTTTTGCTCAGTTTGTTTTTTATGTCATCATTAAAGACTGAATGTAAAGGTAAATAAAAGGGGCATTTACATAATCATAAACATATGTCAGAATATGTATGCATTGTTTACCTTATAGGTGGCATTGTGTAAAGGTGAAAGATTGCTTTAAGTTACTGGTAAGAATAGCCATGAATAGGGTTGTTTCGATGCCTTAGGAATTCTCATATATGGAAGACAAATAATTTTATGCTGTAGTTATATGTAATCTAACCCTTTAGCCAAAAACTGGTGTGTGTGTGTGTGTGTGTGTGTGTGTGTGAATGTGTGTTGTGTGTGTGTGTGTGTCTGGAAGAACATCCGAGGCGTAAAACTCATGCCACAAACTTGAATCTAAATCGGGAAATTCTGACGTTAAACAGAAAGATGATGATGCTAATAACCATAGAAGTAAAGCTAAGGTGCTAGGCACTCAGGACATAGTGGCTGAGGTGAGGTGGTGTGCCACTGACTCATCAACATTACCAGTGTAAAATACATGACTGGCATTGATCTAGATGCCTATATAATCAATACACTTCAAGGTCACGCTTACTGGAGGAGTATTAATGTAGGCTATATTAGATGAGGGATAATTCATGATCTATGTGGAATATCTGAAGAACATCAACATTTTATATCGTTGAAGAAATGTTGGTTCGTGGAGGAATGTGGTGGTGGTGGTGTGTGTGTGTGTGTGTGTGTGAGAATGTGTGTTGTGTGTGTGTGTGAATGTGAATGTGTGTTGTGTGTGTGAATGTGAATGTGTGTTGTGTGTGTGAATGTGAATGTGTGTTGTGTGTGTGAATGTGAATGTGTGTTGTGTGTGTGTGAATGTGTGTGTGTGTGTGTGTGTGTGTGTGTGTGTGTGTGGGGGGTATGGTTGTGTACATGTCTGGACTTTGTAGGACTAGGAATGCTTTGCTGCACATGTTCCTACATATTCATGTGTTTGAATTATAGAAAGAAAATATTTCTTATATGCAACATGGCCTATCTAGACAAGCAAAGGGAACATACAATATGATGATGATAGTAATGATAATATTGATGATGGTTATTATCATCATTATTATTGTTATTATTATCATAACAGTAAACAACTAGGTGGGGGGGGGCACTCAGTAGAGCGCATACCTCCGCCCAAATATTTCATCAATTTGTAACCATGGCAACAGTTGTGATTCAATTTCATAAAAAAAAAAAGTAAAAAAAAAAGTTAAGTAAAAAAGTTGTCAATAGATTTCATCCAAAATTAAATCAGTTCTTCCGTATACCAAATAGACTTGGTATGCCAAGTTTGGTCCAAATCTATTCGTAACTTTTCGAGAAATCCTGTACACTAACAAACAGACAGACAGACAGACAGACAGACAGATCGGGGTGAAAACATAACCCCTCCAACTTCGTAGGCGGAGGTAATAAATCTGTCTCAAATACACGATGATATGTAAGATATCTAAGTTGTGAGGCAAAACTTTGTGTACTAGAACTGATATTCTTCTGAGGGTAAAAAAACAAATGTCTTTATTTGTATTTTTCCCTTGTGTGCCTGACCTTGATGGCACAGGAAACTCTTATTTGAAACTGGGGAAATATTACTGCTTAAAATATATGCTGTATATAGACCACAAGTATTTTTTTTATGTACACGTGTTATTTTTGTATTGTGTATTTTATTTTTATTATAGTCAGTAAATGTTTGATACTTCGTTGGCTACATCATGGTTTTATTTCACTCGTCTATTTATTCATCTATTCTTATTCCTTCATTTATATTCATCCTTACAGTGACTTCTTAATGATCTTGCAAGACACAGAATCATCAACAACTTCATGATTCTAACTTAATATTCATGTGTGTGTGTCTGCCTGTGTGTGTGTGTCTGCCTGCGTGTGTGTGTATGTGTATGTATGTGTGCCTGCGTGTGTGTGTGACTGCCTGTGTGTGTGTGTGGGGCAATGTTTGTGTGTGTGTGTGTCTATGTATGTGTGTGTGTGTGTGTATGTATGTGTGTGTGTGTGTGTGTGCGGTAGAGGGGGTAGGAAGGTCGCGCAGGATGGAGCGAGACAAGAAGAATAAATATGTAGTGAAGATAATAGTTGCGTCCTTGTCGTGGTCACGCCAGGTGGTGCTCAGGGGTTGCAGAGCCTTGACGTGCATTGTTCCCCCTTCACTTCCCTTCCCTCTCCTTCTTCTCACTTCCCTTCACTTCTCCTTCCCTTCCCTCTCCTTCCCTTCTCCTTTTCCTTCTCTTCCCTTCCCTCCCCTGCTCCTTCCCTTCTTCTCACTTCCCTTCACTTCTCCTTCCCTTCCCTTCTCCTTTTCCTTCTCCTTCTCCTTCTTCTCTTCTCCTTCCCTTCTTCTCACTTCCCTTCACTTCTCCTTCCCTTCCCTTCCCTTCCCCCCTCCATGACTCAGGCTCAAGAAAATATGACATAAATAAAGAAAATATATCGAAATATCAAAATACACTTGCTTTATAGATGGATTACGACCTCTTGTAGCTGTCTTATGTTATTATGATTTCCTATGTTTTGGGGTCTTATCTTACTTGGTCATATTGTTCATTACTGTTTATTTGTGTCACTTAAGGCCCGTGATAAAATGCCATAAATCAAGAAAAAATATAGAACTAACTGTAGTGTATGGGTGTAGTCTAATAACTATTCACCCGGTACTTAAGGATAATTGTGTGTGTGTGTGAGTGTTTCATATATATATATTGTTTCGTTTGTGTGAGTGTTTCATATATATATATATATTGTTTCGTTTGTGTGAGTGTTTCATATATATACAGGAGAACCTCGTTTAACCGGCATTTAAAACAACGGCAGCCTCAAAACAACGGCACTAATCGACCCAGGCTTTTTTTTTTTTTCTTTTTTTTTTCTTTTTTTTTTCTTTTTTTTTTTTTCTTCTTCCCCACTGATAAAATCTGGAACTCTCTTCCTGTTTCTATTTTTCCACTTTCCTATGACTTACATCTTTTCAAAATAAGAGTAACAAGACACCTCCCGAACTAAATTGGCTCACCCCTCTTTTTTTATTTTATTCTCTGACTGTCTTCTTTATAGGGACTGGCAACTAAGCGGCCTTTGTGTTACCCCTTTTTGTTGTGCCCTTGGCCGGTTCCTTGTGATGGGAAAAAAAAAAAAAAAAAAAAAAGGGATTTTGGGCGATTCCATAAGAGTAACTCTCAAAACAACGGCAAAATGAGTTATCCGGCATGCGCTCCCCCCCGTGGGTGCCGGATAAACGAGGTTCTCCTGTATATTGTTTCGTTTGTGTGAGTGTTTCATATATATATATTGTTTCGTTTGTGTGAGTGTTTCATATATATATATATTGTTTCGTTTGTGTGAGCGTTTCATATATATATTGTTTCGTTTGTGTGAGTGTGTGTTTCATATATATATTGTTTCGTTTGTGTGAATGTTTCATATATATATATTGTTTCGTTTGTGTGAGTGTTTCATATATATATATTGTTTCGTTTGTGTGAGTGTGTGTTTCATATATATTGTTTCGTTTGTGTGAGTGTGTGTTTCATATATATTGTTTCGTTTGTGTGAGTGTTTCATATATATATTGTTTCGTTTGTGTGAGTGTTTCATATATATATTGTTTCGTTTGTGTGAGTGTTTCATATATATATTGTTTCGTTTGTGTGAGTGTTTCATATATATATTGTTTCGTTTGTGTGAGTGTTTCATATATATATTGTTTCGTTTCCAAATTTTGTTTCGGGGCTCCGAGACCAACCTGTTGAGTTGACCAGTCAGTCTGCTATGATAAAGGCAGTGCAAATAAAACGGGCAAAAGTAACAGTTGTCTTCATCGGCCTGAGTTTCCACCACTACACAAACATAATTCACCTGTTTTATAGATGGAATTCCAATGTTTTTAGGTCTATTTTAC
>JACEEZ010012448.1:339257-341757 GCA_016584305.1 Chionoecetes opilio | reverse complement strand
CACACACACACACACACACACACACACACACACACAGACGTCAGCAGTTATGTCTATGATGCACAACACACACTAGATCAGCCAGTAAACCATCCTTGCTTCACCTTCATGCGTTGCTTCACGCTTCGTCACGCATCACTTTAAGTCTTAAATATAAGAGAGTAATATTCACCAATGTCACAACACTTGACGTCTCCAATAATTATTCACAGTCATTTTATTTTATTTATTTACATCTATTACAGTTTGACAGAAGAAAAACAAACAAGAGCTAGAAAAAATATATATATATGAAGAGAATGAAAAATATATAGGTTACATATATATATATACACATACATATATATACAATTCAGTCACTCGTCTGAATGCGAATCTTTGTGTTTGTATCTATTTTTTTTTTTTTTTGTCTTCTGTTCCTTCAACATTATTTTACTCTTCTTTATTTTGTCAGTAATACTCAAATGTGTTTACTGTTTGGACACCTTTTCTATCTTTGTCTTATCTATCGTCATCATTTTGCCCTCTTTTTAACCCCTTCGCACCCAGATCTTACCATTGCTATAAAAAGATCGTATGTTGTCGAGCCATAACATTTAGAAAAGTAACTGAATATACCCAATTAGTTAGTCGACAAGGATACTAAACAGGTCATATCTATAAAATATTGATTATATTAACTAAAAATCGTCTAATGGCACCCAAATTACAATAGAAATTACGTTCTGGGTCTCAAGGGGTTACTCTTTCAGTCATACTCAAATGTGTTTTATGTCTATACACCGTCATTATAATCCTTCTAGTTGTCATAAGAGTGTTTAGATGGAGAAGAAAGGGGTCCATTATAACTACTGTATGGCGTAGAGTATAAAAGGTAGTCAGTATATAGTCAAAAGTCGTCTATGTATAGTCAAAGGTCATCAATATATAGTCAAAAGTCGTCAATATATAGTCAGGTCGTCAATATATAGTCAGGTCGCCACTATATAGTCAAAAGTCGTCAATATATAGTCAAAAGTCGTCAATATATAGTCAAAGTCGTCAATATATAGTCAAAGTCGTCAATATATAGTCAAAGGTCGTCAATATAGTCAAGAGTTGTCAATATATAGTCAAAAGTCGTCAATATATAGTCAAAAGTCGTCAATATATAGTCAAATGTCGTCAATATATAGTCAAAAGTCGTCAATATATAGTCAAGTCGTCAATATATAGTCAAATGTCAATATATAGTCAAATGTCGTCAATATATAGTCAAAGGTCGTCAATATAGTCAAGAGTTGTCAATATATAGTCAAATGTCGTCAATATATAGTCAGGTCGTCAATATATAGTCAAATGTCGTCAATATATAGTCAAATGTCGTCAATATATAGTCAAATGTCGTCAATATATAGTCAGGTCGTCAATATATAGTCAAAGGTCGTCAATATATAGTCAAATGTCGTCAATATATAGTCAAATGTCGTCAATATGTAGTCAAAGGTCGTCAATATAGTCAAAAGTTGTCAATATACAGTCAGGTCGTCAATATATAGTCAAAGGTCGTCAATATAGTCAAATGTCGTCAATATATAGTCAAATGTCGTCAATATGTAGTCAAAGGTCGTCAATATAGTCAAAAGTTGTCAATATACAGTCAGGTCGTCAATATATAGTCAAAGGTCGTCAATATATAGTCAAAGGTCGTCAATATAGTCAAATGTCGTCAATATATAGTCAAATGTCGTCAATATATAGTAAAGTCGTCAATATATAGTCAAAGGTCGTCAATATAGTCAAATGTCGTCAATATATAGTCAAATGTCGTCAATATATAGTCAAATGTCGTCAATATATAGTAAAGTCGTCAATATAGTCAAAAGTCGTCAATATATAGTCAAAAGTCGTCAATATATAGTCAAAAGTCGTCAATATAGTCAAAAGTCGTCAATATAGTCAAAAGTCGTCAATATATAGTCAAAAGTTGTCAATATATAGTCAAAAGTCGTCAATATATAGTCAAAAGTCGTCAATATATAGTCAAAAGTCGTCATAAAGTAGTCATAGTCGTCGTTATAGTTAAAGGAAATGTAGGGATAAATAGGAAGGAAAATAAGATAGGAACAGAGGGAGACAGAGAGACAAGAGAGTGGTTAGGTTAGAGATAAAAAAGAAAAGGTGCTTGTTTGTATAATTCAGTGATGCAATTTCACTACTTTCTCTTAACATGATGAGGCATTAGGGGGAGGAAGGAGTGTTTGAGTTAATGATAGGCAATTAGTAGGGGGAGAGAGAGAGAGAGAGAGAGAGAGAGAGAGAGAGAGAGAGAGAGAGAGAGACCACCACCACCACCACACAGCATCGAAAATAATAATGACGTTGCAGAAGTCATTGATAAGCTGAATTTTATTTATCCTTATTGTCTTTACGTCAGCATTGTAAGATATCTCATTCTCCTGTTTAATACGAGCTGTGTACTATAACTATGGCTGGTTTTGTATAGTAGTATAAAGTGTAA
>JACEEZ010012448.1:334257-336757 GCA_016584305.1 Chionoecetes opilio | reverse complement strand
CTTAATGACTACTCTCAGGTGTGACAAGCTTAAGGACTACTCTCAGGTGTGACAAGCTTAAGGACTACTCTCAGGTGTGACAAGCTTAATGACTACTCTCAGGTGTGACAAGCTTAATGACTGCTCTCAGGTGTGACAAGCTTAATGACTACTCTCAGGTGTGATTAGCCTATATTCTTGAAGTGGAGGCAATAAAATATAATATAGGAGGTATCTATCTATTATAATCTATGTGGTATTTATTTTCTATCTAAACTCGAAAGCTGCAGGTTTTTTTTTTCCTACCGTGGTTTTTTTTTTTTTTTTTTAGCTATCCAGACACTTTTTTTAACCTCTTCACGCCCAGATCTTTCCTTTGCTATATAAAAGCGTCTGTTGTCGAGTCATAAAATTACAAAAAAGTCACTGAATATACCAAATTAGTTAGTGGACAAGGATACTAAACAGGTCATAGCTATAAGATATTGCTTATAGTCACTAAAAATCGTCTAATGGTACCCAAATTACAATGGAAATTACGTTCCGGGCCTCAAGGGGTTAATTAAGGTCTAAAAGCCACTTACTTCCCTTATCATTATCTTGTTTAGCTTTCAGTATACAAACATACTTATCATAACGCCATGTACTTGTTATACGTTGTACATTAACTATCATAAATCGCTCTACTTTAATAGGGAAGTGAATTTTTATGTGTATGTAAAACTGTTCACCATCTTATTAATCTTTTCATCCCTCTGTTTATTAATTTTAGGTTACGTGTTGTGTATTTTTAAAGATATATATTCATTCATTTATTCATTTTGGTGTTGCTAGTGTATTGCAAGTAACTAGAAATGCCATGAAAAATTGTTCCACTAAATTTCCTTTTTTTTTGTTTGTGTGTGTTGTGTGTGTGTGTGTGTGTGTGTGTGTGTGTGCATTTAGCTAGTTGTATTTATTTTTTTATTTTTAACAGGGCCTGAGCTACACTCGTATGGTCCCGTCTCCATCTCTCCACTTTTTTTGTTTTTGCTTTCTTAGAGCTGTGTGTGTGTGTGTGGTGTGTGTGTGTGTGTGTGTGTGTGTGTGTGTGTGTGTAATTCTTTAGTTGGTTTTGTGAAATATGTAACTCTTGGGAAGGTTTCGTGATGCATTATCGGAATTATCGTTGAAGGTCGTGGAATCGTTTACGTCTTGCTATTACTGGGCTGAACGATTACCGATTCCAAGTAGTGAGTCGTTTAATGAGAAAATGTCCTGTCACGACATCATATTCTCTCTCTCTCTCTCTCTCCTCTCTCTCTCTCTCTCTCTCTCTTCTCTCCCTCTCTCTCTCTATCTCTCTCTCTCTCGTCTCTCTCTCTCTCTCTCTCTCTCTCTCTCTCTCTCTCTCTCTCTCTCTCTCTCTCTCTCAAACTGGCCTTTCCATTTCTTACAGGAAGGAAAAATACCGAGTAGTACACAGATTTTGTTTTATCACACATATACACACACACACACACCACACACACACACACACACACACACACACACACACACACACACACACCACACACACACACACACACACACACACACACAACACACAAAACACACACACCACACCAAAACACCCACACCACACACACACACACTCTCCGGAACTCGTGTTTTAAGGTTAGCCGCTCGTCCACACCGAGAAGTCCCGGGTTCGATCCCCGGGCGGAGCGAAGACAGCGGGCGGTCTTTTAAAACCGCCCCTGTCCCCCAGCAGTGATGGTACGGGTGTCAGCCGGGTTGGCCCCCCTCCCGGGTGATGGCTTCGCCAACATAAGCCTAAGATGAATGATAAATAAATGTTTATATGGAGACGGGGCCATACGAGCGTTGCTCAGGCCCTGTAAAATACACTAGATGAATACAACAGATGAATACACACACACACACACACACACACACACACACACACACACACACACACCACACACACACACACACACACACACACAATAGCCCTGTGATGGTGTCTTGCGATTAAAAGGGAGTGTTTGCGTGTGCTTTTGCTGGATAAACACACACACACACACAAAACAACACACACAACACACACCACACACACACCCAAAAAACACACACACACACACACACAACACACACACACACACACACACACACACCACACACAACACACCACACACACACAAAACACACACACACAAGAGAGAGAGATAGAGGTGGACATGAGACAGGAATACAACGGGTGTTTCAACATCTGTCAAGGTGTTTCAAGGGTGGGAATGCAGTTACGAAAGTGAGGAAAAGGTGGTGATGTGGAAAAGGTGATAGTAGTAGTAGTAGTAGTAGTAGTAGTAGTAGTAGTAGTAGTAGTATAGAAAGTAGTAGTGTTGTTTGTTGTTGTTGTTTGTTGTTGTTTTTGTTGGTGGTTTTTTGGGGTGGTGGTGGTGGTGGTTGGTGGTGGGTTTTGGTAGTAGTATGTATACTAGTAGTGGTAAAGTAGCATGTAGTAAATTGGAAGTAGTAG
>JACEEZ010012448.1:324257-326757 GCA_016584305.1 Chionoecetes opilio | reverse complement strand
GAGGGGAAGAGGGAGGCTGTATGGGATGTGTCTTAAGGGAGAAGGGGGAGGCTGTAGGATGTGTCTGAGGGGAGGGGGAGGCTGTAGGGTGTGCGTTTAAGGGGAGGGAAGGGGGAGGCTGTAGGGATGTGTCTTGAGGGAAGAGGGAGGCTGTAGGATGTGTCTTAAGGGAGGGAAGGGGGAGGCTGTAGGATGTGTTTTAGGGAGGGGACAGGGAGGCGTAGGGATTGTCTTTAAGGGAGGGAAGGGAGGCTGTAGGGATGTGTCCTTTAAGGGGAGGGAAGGGAGGCTGTAGGATGTGTCTTAAGGGAGTGGAAAGGGAGGTAGTAAGGGATGTGTCTTTGGGGAGGGGAAGGGGAGGCTGTAGGGATGTGTCTTTAAGGGGAGGGAAGGGGGAGCTGTAGGGATGTGTCTTTAAGGGGAGGGATAGGGGAGGCTGTAGGGATGTGTCTTTAAGGGGAGGGAAGGGGGAGGCTGTAGGGATGTGTTTTAGGGGAGGGGAAGGGGGGCTGTAGGGATGTGTCTTTAAGGGGAGGGGAAGGGGAGGCTGTAGGGATGTGTCTTTAAGGGGAGGGGAAGGGGGAGGCTGTAGGGATGTGTCTTTAAGGGGAGGGAAGGGGAGGCTGTAGGGATGTGTCTTTAAGGGGAGGGGAAGAGGGAGGCTGTAGGGATGTGTCTTTAAGGGAGGGGAAGGGGGAGGCTGTAGGGATGTGTCTTTAAGGGGAGGGGAAGAGGGAGCTGTAGGATGTGTCTTTAAGGGAGGGAAGGGGGAGGCTGTAGGGATGTGTTTAGGGGAAGAGGGAGGCTGTAGGGTCGTGTCTTGAGGGGAGGGGGAAGGGGGAGGCTGTAGGGATGTGTCTTTAAGGGGAGGGGAAGGGGAGGCTGTAGGGATGTGTCTTTAAGGGGAGGGGAAGGGGGAGGCTGTAGGGATGTGTCTTGAGGGGAAGAGGAGGCTGTAGGGTGTGTCTTAGGGGAGGGGAAGGGGAGGCTGTAGGGATGTGCTTTAGGTGGAGGGGAAGGGGGAGGCTGTAGGGATGTGTCTTGAGGGGAGGGGAAGGGGGAGGCTGTAGGGATGTGTCTTTAAGGGGAGGGAAGGGGGAGGCTGTAGGGATGTGTCTTGGAGGGGGAAGGGGGAGGCTGTAGGGATGTGTCTTTAAGGGGAGGGGAAGGGGGAGGCTGTAGGGATGTGTCTTGAGGGGAAGGGGGAGGCTGTAGGGATGTGTCTTTAAGGGGAGGGGAAGGGGGAGGCTGTAGGGATGTGTCTTTAAGGGGAGGGGAAGGGGGAGGCTGTAGGGATGTGTCTTGAGGGGAGGGGGGGGGGCTGTAGGGATGTGTCTTGATGGGGAAGGGGGAGGCTGTAGGGATGTGTCTTGAGGGGAGGGGGAAGGGGGAGACAGTAGGGATGTGTCTTTAAGGGGAGGGGAAGGGGGAGGCTGTAGGGATGTGTCTTGAGGGGAGGGGAAGGGGGGAGGCGTAGGGATGTGTCTTTAGGGGAAGGGAAGGGGGAGCTGTAGGGATGTGTCTTTAAGGGGAGGGGAAGGGGGAGGCTGTAGGGATGTGTCTTTAAGGGGAGGGGAAGGGGGAGGCTGTAGGGATGTGTCTTGAGGGGAAGGGGGAGGCTGTAGGGATGTGTCTTTAAGGGGAGGGGAAGGGGAGGCTGTAGGGATGTGTCTTTAAGGGGAGGGGAAGGGGGAGGCTGTAGGGGATGTGTCTTTAAGGGGAAGGGGAAGGGGGAGGCTGTAGGGATGTGTCTTTAGGGGAGGGGAAGGGGGAGGCTGTAGGGTGTGTCTTGAGGGGAAGAGGGGAGGCTGTAGGGATGTGTCTTTAAGGGAGGGGAAGGGGGAGGCTGTAGGGATGTGTCTTAAGGGGGAGGCTGTAGGGATGTGTCTTTAAGGGGAGGGGAAGGGGGAGGCTGTAGGGATGTGTCTTAGAGGGAAGGGGGAGGCTGTAGGGATGTGTCTTTAAGGGGAGGGGAAGGGGGAGGCTGTAGGGATGTGTCTTGAGGGGAAGGGGGAGGCTGTAGGGATGTGTCTTTAAGGGGGGGAAGGGGGAGGCTGTAGGATGTGTCTTGAGGGGAAGGGGAGGCTGTAGGGATGTGTCTTTAAGGGGAGGGAAGGGGGAGGCTGTAGGGATGTGTCTTGAGGGGAAGGGGAGGCTGTAGGGATGTGTCTTTAAGGGGAGGGGAAGGGGGAGGCTGTAGGGATGTGTCTTGAGGGGAAGGGGAGGCTGTAGGGATGTGTCTTTAAGGGGAGGGGAAGGGGGAGGCTGTAGGGATGTGTCTTGAGGGGAAGGGGGAGGCTGTAGGGATGTGTCTTTAAGGGGAGGGGAAGGGGGAGGCTGTAGGGATGTGTCTTGAGGGGAAGAGGGGAGGCTGTAGGGATGTGTCTTAAGGGGAGGGGAAGGGGGAGGCTGTAGGGATGTGTCTTTAAGGGGAGGGGAAGGGGGAGGCTGTAGGGATGTGTCTTTAAGGGAGGGGAAGGGGGAGGCTGTAGGGATGTGT
>JACEEZ010012448.1:289257-314257 GCA_016584305.1 Chionoecetes opilio | reverse complement strand
TTGACTATATATTGACGACTTTTGACTATATATTGACGACACACAAACTACTGAGGAAAAAGACACAACGCTATCACTTAATCCTCAGTCTAGGGGAAGGAAACTGATCACATGCAACTATTTTTTAACATGAAATGCAAAACTTAAACTTATAGTAACAGTGATTGTTATGTAATAATAATAATAATTTTATTTGCACCCGAAGGCATACAGTATAGAAGAAAAAACACATAATATACAAACAAGAGTAAATTGACTTAAGTACTAAAGCAAATAAAATATAATGTTATGTGTATAGGAGCACAGATTTCTGGGTAGTGTGGTCGCATTGGAACTGAGGAAGGTAGAAGGAATACTCATGGAGGTAATGCTTAACTTAACCCCTTGAGGCCCAGAACGTAATTTCCATTGTAACTTGGGTACCATTAGACACTTTTTAATGACTATAAGCAATATTTTATAGATACAGCCAAATTCCCAACATCCGACCTCCAAACATCCGACTTGTCCAAACAACCGACTTTTTTCACCACCACATTGTGTCTTGTTTTGGCCATTTATTTTACTTCTTTTTTTTTAAAGTTTTTAGAATACATTGATTTGTGGCTTTATTTATGCATGAATTTTACTTTCGCGTATACCACTGGCTCGGCCTTCAAGAGCTGCATCTTTAATGTTATATACCATTTTGTCCTTACGTTTATGGTTACTGTGATATCCGAACATCCGACTATTCCAATTATCCGACCTACCTTCGGTCCCCCCAAGGTCGGATAATTAATACTTAGCTGTATGACCTGTTTAGTATCCTTGTCCACTAACTAATTTGGTATATTCAGTTACTTTTCTTAATTTTATGGCTCAACAACAGACAATTTTCTATAGCAAAGGAAAGATCTGGGCGCGAAGGGGTTAACTTCATTGCCGTGTGTGTTTCAGAGGCTGAGAAGAAGTGTCCGTTCCTGCGCGGCCAGGGCGTGGTGAAGCAGGCGAGCCGGGAGGTGCAGGAGGACGTGATCGACCTCTCCACACGGGAGGAAGGTGAGAGGGGTGAAGGCGGGAGGGCGGGGAACATTAATATATTTATTTGCAGTGAGTACAAGAAGCACTTTTGTACACCATGTATTCTCTCACCTAAAAACATTAACTTATTTATTTGCAGTGAGTACAAGAAGCACTTTTGTACACCATGTATTCTCTCGCCTAAAGTTGGATAAGTCGCTGAACATTTGTGTGTATTTAGTGGGAACAATGTCTTTTTGGTTATGTCACTGTACTTACTTGTCGCGAGTAAATGCACATGACCGCACTGTTTTCACACTGGAGAGGGCAAACAGCTGACTGAGGGGTGGAGAATGTCCTGTCATGCTGAACTGTGCTGAAATTTACCTGATGAATGTGCAACGTAATCACTTGTTTTACTCGAGGGATTAGGGATTATCATGAATGCAAAATATTAGAAAATTAGATCATTGTTCAAGAATGAGTTTTTTTATCACAAATGACTGACCAAGGGCAAAAAAAAAGACATGACAAAAGCCCGCTTAGTTAGGAGTCCCAGTTTGTCATCATTAAGTATGAACATAAACATTTCTCAGGATTAACCAAACAGTTTAGTAATTATTGTTTAAGATAATAGGACACCGATCTATTGACACCGTGTGGGCGTTTCCAGGCCCTGCAGGACTAGAAGCCAAACCTAAAGAGAAGCTCAAATGTCCTTTTTTAGCTTCCCAGATCAACCCAGATCAAAAAGAGAAAGACAGTGAGGTGGAAGGTATGCAGTTGTTATACCTACCAAAGTAACACCCAAAACCTATTTGAACTGGACTTATTTCCTATTTTCTCATTTGAATGGGTTACTTCCCCTAGTACCTACCACCTACTAATACATTATGGGACCAGTGAGCATGGCCATCTACCTTTCCGGCATCTGACACCTGTATTAGTAGTCCTGGCATTCCTGCTTGTGTGTTTCATATGTCATGTCGTATTGCTCTTATGTTTGCCAATTATTTTCTTCTGTAATGTCTCTATTTGTTATTTCTTTCTGTAATGTCTCTATTTGTTATTTCTTTCTGTAATGTCTCTATTTGTTATTTCTTTCTGTAATGTCTCTATTTACTATTTCTTTCTGTAATGTCTCTATTTACTATTTCTTTCTGTCATGTCTCTATTTGTTATTTCTTTCTGTAATGTCTCTATTTACTATTTCTTTCTGTAATGTCTCTATTTACTATTTCTTTCTGTAATGTCTCTATTTGTTATTTCTTTCTGTAATGTCTCTATTGTTATTTCTTTCTGTAATGTCTCTATTTACTATTTCTTTCTGTAATGTCTCTATTTGTTATTTCTTTCTGTAATGTCTCTATTTACTATTTCTTTCTGTAATGTCTCTATTTACTATTTCTTTCTGTAATGTCTCTATTTACTATTTCTTTCTGTAATGTCTCTATTTGTTATTTCTTTCTGTCATGTCTCTATTTGTTATTTCTTTCTGTAATGTCTCTATTTGTTATTTCTTTCTGTAATGTCTCTATTTGTTATTTCTTTCTGTAATGTCTCTATTTGTTATTTCTTTCTGTAATGTTTCTATTTGTTATTTCTTTCTGGGAATGTCTCTATTTTTTATTTCTTTCTGTAATGTCTCTATTTGTTATTTCTTTCTGTCATGTCTCTATTTGTTATTTTTCTGTAAAGTCTCTATTTGTTATTTCTTTCTGTAATGTCTCTATTTGTTATTTCTTCTGTAAGTCTCTATTTTTTATTTCTTTCTGTAATGTTTCTATTTACTATTTCTTTCTGTAATGTCTCTATTTGTTATTTCTTTCTGTAATGTCTCTATTTGTTATTTCTTTCTGTCATGTCTCTATTTGTTATTTCTTTCTGTCATGTCTCTATTTGTTATTTCTTTCTGTAATGTCTCTATTTGTTATTTCTTTCTGTAATGTCTCTATTTGTTATTTCTTTCTGTAATGTCTCTATTTGTTATTTCTTTCTGTAATGTCTCTATTTACTATTTCTTTCTGTAATGTCTCTATTTACTATTTCTTTCTGTAATGTCTCTATTTGTTATTTCTTTCTGTAATGTCTCTATTTGTTATTTCTTTCTGTCATGTCTCTATTTACTATTTCTTTCTGTAATGTCTCTATTTGTTATTTCTTTCTGTAATGTCTCTATTTGTTATTTCTTTCTGTCATGTCTCTATTTACTATTTCTTTCTGTAATGTCTCTATTTACTATTTCTTTCTGTAATGTCTCTATTTACTATTTCTTTCTGTAATGTCTCTATTTGTTATTTCTTTCTGTAATGTCTCTATTTGTTATTTCTTTCTGTAATGTCTCTATTTGTTATTTCTTTCTGTAATGTCTCTATTTGTTATTTCTTTCTGTAATGTCTCTATTTGTTATTTCTTTCTGTAATGTCTCTATTTGTTATTTCTTTCTGTAATGTCTCTATTTGTTATTTCTTTCTGTCATGTCTCTATTTACTATTTCTTTCTGTAATGTCTCTATTTGTTATTTCTTTCTGTAATGTCTCTATTTGTTATTTCTTTCTGTAATGTCTCTATTTGTTATTTCTTTCTGTAATGTCTCTATTATTTTCTTTCTGTAATGTCTCTATTTACTATTTCTTTCTGTAATGTCTCTATTTGTTATTTCTTTCTGTAATGTCTCTATTTGTTATTTCTTTCTGTAATGTCTCTATTTACTATTTCTTTCTGTAATGTCTCTATTTGTTATTTCTTTCTGTAATGTCTCTATTTACTATTTCTTTCTGTAATGTCTCTATTTGTTATTTCTTTCTGTAATGTCTCTATTTACTATTTCTTTCTGTAATGTCTCTATTTGTTATTTCTTTCTGTAATGTCTCTATTTGTTATTTCTTTCTGTAATGTCTCTATTTGTTATTTCTTTCTGTAATGTCTCTATTTGTTATTTCTTTCTGTAATGTCTCTATTTGTTATTTCTTTCTGTAATGTCTCTATTTTTACTTTTTCTTATTTCTTTTTAATGTCTCTATTTGTTATTTCTTTCTGTAATGTCTCTATTTGTTATTTCTTTCTGTAATGTCTCTATTTGTTATTTCTTTCTGTAATGTCTCTATTTGTTATTTCTTTCTGTAATGTCTCTATTTACTATTTCTTTCTGTAATGTCTCTATTTACTATTTCTTTCTGTAATGTCTCTATTGTTTTTTCTTTCTGTAATGTCTCTATTTGTTATTTCTTTCTGTAATGTCTCTATTTTTATTTCTTTCTGTATGTCTCTATTTGTTATTTCTTTCTGTAATGTCTCTATTTGTTATTTCTTTCTGTAATGTCTCTATTTGTTATTTCTTTCTGTCATGTCTCTATTTGTTATTTCTTTCTGTCATGTCTCTATTTGTTATTTCTTTCTGTCATGTCTCTATTTGTTATTTCTTTCTGTAATGTCTCTATTTACTATTTCTTTCTGTCATGTCTCTATTTTATTTCTTTCTGTAATGTTTTCTATTTGTTATTTCTTTCTGTAATGTCTCTATTTGTTATTTCTTTCTGTAATGTTCTCTATTTGTTATTTCTTTCTGTAATGTCTCTATTTGTTATTTCTTTCTGTAAAGTCTCTATTTGTTATTTCTTTCTGTATGTCTCTATTTTATTTCTTTCTGTAATGTCTCTATTTGTTATTCTTTCTGTCATGTCTCTATTTGTTATTTCTTTCTGTCATGTCTCTATTTACTATTTCTTTCTGTAATGTCCTCTATTTGTTATTTCTTTCTGTCATGTCTCTATTGTTATTTCTTTCTGTAATGTCTCTATTTTACTATTTCTTTCTGTCATGTCTCTATTTACTATTTCTTTCTGTAATGTCTTTTACTTTTTGTTATTTCTTTTTCTGTAATGTCTCTATTTGTTATTTCTTTCTGTAATGTCTCTATTTGTTATTTCTTTCTGTCATGTCTCTATTGTTACTTTCTTTCTGTAATGTCTCTATTACTATTTCTTTCTGTAATGTCTCTATTTCGTATTTCTTTCTGTAATGTCTCTATTTGTTATTTCTTTCTGTAATGTCTCTAATTCTCATTCTCTATTGTTCTTTCTGTAATTTCTCTATTTACTTTTCTTTCTGTCATGTCCTCTATTTACTATCTTTCTGTATGTCTCTTGTTTTGTAATGTCTCTATTTGCTATTTCTTTCTGTAATGTCTCTATTTGTTATTCTTTCTGTAATGTCTCTATTTGTTATTTCTTTCTGTCATGTCTCTATTTGTTATTTCTTTTGTAATGTCTCTATTGTCTATTTCTTTCTGTAATGTCTCTATTTACTATTTCTTTCTGTATGTCTCTTATTTGACTATTTCTTTCTGTAATGTCTCTATTTGTTATTTCTTTCTGTAATGTCTCTATTTGTTATTTCTTTCTGTAATGTCTCTATTTTATTTCTTTCTGTAATGTCTCTATTTACTATTTCTTTCTGTAATGTCTCTATTTACTATTTCTTTCTGTCATGTCTCTATTTGTTATTTCTTTCTGTAATGTCTCTCTCGATTTGATAGTTTGTTTACTTGTGTGTGTTTGCAGTAGCAGTATCTGTAGTAGTGGGGTTTGATTTGAGATATATTTTTGTTTCCGTGATGGCATTTAATATTTTCTTCTTGTATAAATATAATAATATACCTTTATCATTACACTATTCATTCATGCTTGGTGCTTGAACAATAGTTTTATCTTGTGCCTTAATGTTGTGCAATGTCTATTAATTATTGTCAATTAATGTCTCTTTAATCATGAAGAAAGCACAAAGCCTTTTTAAACCTACAAATACAGTAGTCTTGTTTATTCATATTTGTACCCACCCGTCAGGATGGCTCGGTTGGTAGAGCTGCGGGCTCGCGTGTAGCGTCCCTGCATTCGGTCAGCGGTTCGAGCCCACCAAGTTCGTCCTGGCGTGGTGGCGCTTTGTATAGTCAATAACCTTATAGTTGGTACTTGCAAAGTGTCTAGATAGGATCAAAGTATATCTTACTTCATATTTGTCTGGAAGTTCCACAAACATATCCATTCAAACAGTTGTCATCACTTTTCAAATTTCTAAATTCGTAATATATGTCAGAATAATATTGATTATTACTCCCAAGCAAGGAGTCCTTTCACTCTGATCTGTCCCTTAACACTTGTTCCAACTTGCAAATACAGTAAAACCTCTCATATTCGGACTAATTGGGCCAAGGAGTGGTCCGAGTAATGCAAGGATCCGAATAATGGGGGGATATGAAAAAAAAAAAAAAAAAAAAGCTAGTATATATAGCTAGGAAATTTCGACCCCTTAAAAAAAAAAAAAATAATAAATAAAAAAAAAAATTCTAGGTGTATATATATATAGCTAGGAAATTTCGACCCCTAAAAAAAAAAAGGTCAGAATAATGTCAAAGTCCGAATAATGAGGGTCCGAATACGAGAGGTTTTACTGTATAATAACAGTACAAAAGCTGAGCATCTTGCATGGTTGTCACAGTCAGTAGTACTTTTACACTTTCTTTACTACAGTGCCATTTGTAATCTAAGTTTCCTGTCCATATATTATTCTGTGGCTATTTAGAGAAACACGCACTGAAGGTATCCATGGTACGTATTCCTGTTTCCAGAAGTGCATTCATTCCGGTACAATGAGTTTTTCCAAGAGCAAATTGCCCGCAAGAAAGCTGACCATTCCTACCGTGTGTTCAAGAAGGTCATCCGCCTGGCCGATCAGTTCCCCAAGGCCAAGGAGTACTCCTACGGCGAGAAGGACGTCACCGTGTGGTGCTCCAACGACTACCTAGGTGAGACGGGGTGCAGTCAGTTCGTACACAAGTTGTTTCGTACACCAGTAGATTCGTACACCAAAAAGTTGTTTCGTAGTCTATATTAAACCATAGTCGTTTCGTACACTCAGCTCAGATTTAAACTTGACTACTAGAGTTACGAAACGACACTAGGTATGTACGAAAAAACTCAAAATCAGTGTACGAAACAACTAACAAAACCTGGGTACGAAACAACTTGTGTACGAAACTCCCTGTAACCGGTGAGACCACTTCTTCACTCGACAAAATTGTGCTATCCAATTTTTTGCTCAGAAATCATATTGGTATTGCTATCAGTAAAGTGAATTTCTTTATGGTTCTACTAAGCATTCACTCCTACCGTCAATAACACCATAGTCGCCACTGCACTAATGTCGCCAGGTGCCATATACAGGGAAGTCCCGAAGATACGAGCAGTTAGGCTCCACCTGGCATACTCGTAAAGCGAAATATCGTATAACGAAATACATAACTAATGGTAAAATATAGGTTTGGTTCCAGGACCCCATCAAAGACATGTTTTTCAAGCTAAAATAAACTGTAGTGGTCCCAAGGTTGGGGCCGCACACCTGGCAAATTTACCCCTAAAGGTCAGGCCGCACACCTGGCTATTACACCTTCAGGTCACGCCTGCTTGGGTGACCTAACTGGGTCAACCAAAATCCCCCTATGTCCAGCCCGGGAGTCCTGTATTCAGTCAGTTACCTACCAACCACTACAGTGAGAGGAACACCACTCCTCCTCTCCCTGTGTTCCTCTCACTGTGGTGGTAGGTAGGTCACTGCCAGAAGCTGATCTAGGAAGCCAGGGCAGGAACCCAGGAACGGAGGTGCGGGGGGAATTTGGGTCAGGAGTGAGTCAGGTCCACGCCAGGTGTTGGCTTGACCATTAGGGTTAATAAAGCCAGGTGTGCGGCCCCAAGTTTGGGGAACCACAACAATCATCATACAGCCCGTGATACGTGGTAGGGCCGCATTTTGAACTTGGTAATTGTACTACCCATTTGAATGTTGTAGCATTGGATTTTCGATCTCGTATATTGAAAATAGACCCTAATTTACTCAGGTCGTATCATTGATTTCTCGTATACCGAATGCTCGTATAACGGGACTTCCCTGTATTACGAATTTCAGCATCACTACAGATTTGTATGTGCCACTGAAGACACGTACATAATATATACTACTGTGCATGCCTCTTCAGTGGCACATACAAATTAGTAGTGATGCTAAAATTTGTAATATATGGCGCCTGGCAATTATAGTGTTATTGACGGTAATTATATACTCTTGTCATCCTCACCCTTGCCCTTCATTGCCCTTATTGCCCCTCCCTTCATTGCCCTTATTACCATTGCCCTTCGTTGCCAGGCATGTCGCGCCACAAGGAGGTGAGGGCAGCCGTGCGAGCCTCCCTGGAGAAGCACGGGGCCGGGGCGGGAGGGACCAGGAACATCTCGGGCAACACCATTCTACACGAGTCCCTGGAGGCCAAGCTGGCGTCCATCCACCAGAAGGACGCGGCGCTACTCTTCACCTCCTGTTATGTTGCCAATGACTCCACGCTGTACACTCTGGCCAAGGCACTACCAGGTAATTAGAGGTCATTGTTTTGGCCAAGGCACTGCCAGGTAATTAGGTCATTGTTTTGGCCAAGGCACTACCAGGTAATTAGAGGTCATTGTTTTGGCCAAGGCACTACCAGGTAATTAGAGGTCATTGTTTTGGCCAAGGCACTGCCAGGTAATTAGAGGTCATTGTTTTGGCCAAGGCACTACCAGGTAATTAGAGGTCATTGTTTTGGCCAAGGCACTACCAGGTAATTAGAGGTCATTGTTTTGGCCAAGGCACTGCCAGGTAATTAGGTCATTGTTTTGGCAAGGCACTACCAGGTAATTAGGGTCATTTTTTTTGGCCAAGGCACTGCCAGGTAATTAGGTCATTGTTTTGGCCAAGCACTACCAGGTAATTAGAGGTTATTGTTTTGGCCAAGGCCTGCCAGGTAATTAGGTAATTGTTTTGGCCAAGGCACTGCCAGGTAATTAGGTTCATTGTTTTGGCAAAGGCACTGCCAGGTAATTAGAGGTCATTGTTTTGGCTAAAGCACTGCCAGGTAATTAGGGTCATTGTTTTGGCCAAGGCACTCCAGGTAATTAGAGGTCATTGTTTTGGCCAAGGCACTGCCAGGTAATTAAGGTCATTGTTTTGGCTAAGGCACTCCAGTAATTAGGTCATTGTTTTGGCCAAGGCACTCCAGGTAATTAGGGGTCATTGTTTTGGCCAAGGCACTGCCAGGTAATTAGGTTCATTGTTTTGGCAAAGCACTGCCAGTAATTAGGTCATTGTTTTGGCCAAGCACTGCCAGGTAATTAGGTCATTGTTTTGGCTAAAGCACTGCCAGGTAATTAGGTCATTGTTTTGGCCAAGGCACTGCCAGGTAATTAGAGGTCATTGTTTTGGCTAAAGCACTGGCAGGTAATTAGAGGTCATTGTTTTGGCTAAAGCACTACCAGGTAATTAGGTCATTGTTTTGGCCAAGGCACTGCCAGGTAATTACAGGTCATTGTTTTGGCTAAAGCACTGGCAGGTAATTAGAGGTCATTGTTTTGGCCAAGGCACTGCCAGGTAATTAGAGGTCATTGTTTTGGCCAAGGCACTGCCAGGTAATTAGAGGTCATTGTTTTGGCCAAGGCACTGCCAGGTAATTAGAGGTCATTGTTTTGGCTAAAGCACTGCCAGGTAATTAGAAGTCATTGTTTTGGCTAAAGCACTGCCAGGTAATTAGAGGTCATTGTGGGTTTGAAGATATGGTGTTTTAATTCCAAGGTACATATCACTAAACCCAAGAAGGAATCAGGAGTTAGTAAGCATATGACTTTAAAATATGTCTGGTAAATTGATTGTAGGCTGATAGGGTGGATAGTTGGATTGATTGAATAGTTTTCTTGGTGCAGCAACAACTAGGATGACCTGCCACTGCTTGATATAGATCACATAGATTACGTACACCAGTAGATTCGTACACCAAAAAGTTGTTTCGTAGTCTATATTAAACCATAGTCGTTTCGTACACTTGGCTCAGATTTAAGCTCTACTACTAGTTACGAAACGACACCAGGTACGTACAAAAAACTCAAAATCAGTAAGTTTCCACCATACTTACGTTGGTACAATATATATCGCTGTTTGATATAGATCACACCAGATGTATATTATAGAAAAGGTACAAAAATGTAGTAATAATTGAATTGATTGAAGTATTTGTTGTGTGCAGTTTCCTGTATATAAATTTTCAATATTCTCTGATTAACCTTATGAAGAATCTCATGATTACTTCTCATCGTTAGAGAGACGTAAATGTATGATGCACCAGATGTTATCGATGTGCAGTAACGATGATTGTAAGGTAGCGTAGCAATAAGCTGTAGTAGTAAGCTGTAGTAGTAAGCTAACAATTGTAAGCTATTGTAAATTATTGACTTTCCTGTTGCAAAAATTGTCATGCATACATATTGTCTAATTTTTTAACGAGGCAAAAAATTCATTATCTGAAGGTCTCGTGCTTAAAATGATGCCTCTGTTTACCTGATAATATGGTTAACTATGATAAAATACAACTGAAATTTAGAAGAAGTGTAGTATTCCCTTCTCCTGGCATCACATATCAGTCAGTAAGCAGCAAGGGGGCAGGATTTTTTGCCTTGTTAAAAAAAATAGACTAGACATCATCACTTTCCCTGCAGGCTGCCACATCTTCTCGGACGAGGGCAACCACGCCTCCATGATTCAAGGGATCCGTAACTCCGGCGTGCCGAAGCACATCTTCCGCCACAACAACCCGGAGCACCTGGAGGAGCTGCTGCAGTCTGTGGATGTCTCCGTCCCCAAGATTGTGGCCTTTGAGACGGTGCACTCCATGACGGGTGCCGTGTGTCCCCTGAATGAGCTGTGTGACGTGAGTGCCTCCAACCAATCCCTGCTGTCCCCCACTACTATTAAGCTCCTTCAAAAGTAACCTTAAAACCTTACCCAGGCATTGAGGCATTTTATAGCATCATTAATCAGTTTTTTGTTTCAAAGCAGGATTTTGTAGAAAAGCTATACGATAACGTGTCAAAGATACGTGTAGAAATGTTATTTTTGAGGCATTGAACAAAACAAGGTTTGCTTTGCCCCATTCAGAAATTAAGAGAGATAAGAAGTTAGGTGCTCTGTGTCCAAACTAAAGAGATTTTGAAATTTTATATTGAAGGAGTTTGGCAACACACACTCTGGCCCGGTGGATATCAGTGTTGTGCATCACTTTGAGGTCCTGCATTTCAGCCCCACTCAAGGCTCTGGATTTTCACTGACAAATGGGGGCAGTAACTGTTTCCCTTGAGCAAGGGGTGGGGTGTGTGAGGTCGCAGCCTTACCCAAAGATCAGTCCTATGAGCTCTAGAACTCTAGGCTTCCTGGCGGGAGGGTGATGGCTGGTGATAGAGAGTCTAGCACATACTGTACATGTAGTCAAGACCAAGGCGAATTAACACTCACACACACTCAGGGCAGGAGGATTGCTGACCTGCCATTCCTTTTAGGTTGCGACGTTAAAACTACATGGCGTCCGTTTCTTACCCGTTCTCTGATGGTCCATGTGCTATACAGTGTCATGAAAGGAGCCAAGAAGGCTTATTTCCATACCATTAGGCCGTGTAGATTGAAACCAGCCTCTTGTTGTGCACCATTCATCACAAAGATTTCAGTGTTTCCTCTATTAAAAATCAGTATTATTAACTGATAGATATTCCTTGTCTACTTTGACTACCTACTACAGGAACACTTGTAGCTTCCTTATTTCCCTATGTTCTTATGTTCTTATGTTGTCAGGTTGCTCACAAGTACGGCGCCATCACCTTTGTGGACGAGGTGCACGCGGTGGGTCTGTACGGGGAGAAGGGCGCCGGCATAGCAGACAGGGACGGGCTGCACCACAAGATTGACATTGTCTCGGGAACCTTAGGTGAGTGGCTGAGTGCTCCAGATTATAATCGCAATGCTGTTAAAAAAAGGTAGAGATGGGAGCATACGCTATGCTGCGCATGGCATTCGGTGGTCCTCTCCGTAGCATTAGCCCTTAGATCCTGTGGTGGGTGAGGACCCGTTACCCCGGGACACGGGGCTAGTGTGACACCCGGGTTACCACAGTTACCTTCCCCAGGTACCCATTTATCAACCCTGAAAGGAAGAAAGAACAGCTGGGTAGGCTGGTCGCCGACTTGCCCTGGCCCGGATTCGAACCAGGGCCCGCAGATTGGTAGCCCGGCACGCTAGCCACTGCCACGGAGGCCACAATGCTATTACTGCACATTAAATACTGTAGTTGAATCTGTGATTTGTGATGATACCCAAAAGTATGGTTTATTTGAATTGCAGTAGTTTTGCAATGTAATGTTAAAGTAAGTTATATAACAAACCAAGTTGAGATTTCACATTACAGGTGAACATGTTTTATCCTAAAGTCAAGATCAACTTAGAATAATTATATTTTTTAACAAGGCGAAAATTCCACCATCTTAAGGTCTCATGCTTAAAATTATGCCTGTTAACCTGATAATATGGTTAACTATGATAAAATACAGCTGAAATTTAGAAGAACCGTACTATTCCCTTCTGGCATTAAATATCAGTCAGTAAGCAGCGACGGGTCAGGATTTTTCACCTATGAAAAAAACAGTAAAGGTATTTGATTTTGATATCAGAATCTGTCAGACACACTTGCAAATAACAAAATATTAATTCCTTTACATTATGTAGAGCCGTAATGGATGAAATATATATCCAGGCAAGGTGTTATACATTTTGTAGAGCCCAAATGGATGAAATATATATCCAGGCAAGGTGTTAAACATTTTGTAGAGCCCTGATGGATGAAATATATATCCAGGCAAGGTGTTAGACATTTTGTAGAGCCCAAATGGATGAAATATATATCCAGGCAAGGTGTTAGACATTTTGTAGAGCCCTGATGGATGAAATATATATCCAGGCCAGGTGTTAAGACATTATGTAGAGCCCTGATGGATGAAATATATATCCAGGCGAGGTGTTAAGACATTATGTAGAGCCCTGATGGATGAAATATATATCCAGGCAAGGTGTTAAGACATTATGTAGAGCCCTGATGGATGAAATATATATCCAGGCAAGGTGTTAAGACATTATGTAGAGCCCTGATGGATGAAATATATATCCAGGCAAGGTGTTAAGACATTATGTAGAGCCTTAATGGATGAAATATATATCCAGGCAAGGTGTTTAGACATTATGTAGAGCCCAAATGGATGAAATATATATCCAGGCAAGGTGTTAAGACATTATGTAGAGCCCAAATGGATGAAATATATATCCAGGCAAGGTGTTAAGACATTTTGTAGAGCCTTAATGGATGAAATATATATCCAGGCAAGGTGTTTAGACATTTTGTAGAGCCCAAATGGATGAAATATATATCCAGGCAAGGTGTTTAGACATTTTGTAGAGCCTTAATGGATGAAATATATATCCAGGCAAGGTGTTTAGACATTTTGTAGAGCCCAAATGGATGAAATATATATCCAGGCGAGGTGTTAAGACATTTTGTAGAGCCCAAATGGATGAAATATATATCCAGGCAAGGTGTTTAGACATTTTGTAGAGCCCAAATGGATGAAATATATATCCAGGCAGGTGTTAGACATTTGTAGAGCCTTAATGGATGAAATATATATCCAGGCAAGGCGTTAAGTATTATGTAGAGCCTTAATGGATGAAATATATATCCAGGCAAGGTGTTAAGTAATTATGTAGAGCCCTGATGGATGAAATATATATCCAGGCAAGGTGTTAAGACATTATGTAGAGCCCTGATGGATGAAATTATATCCAGGCAGGTGTTAAGACATTATGTAGAGCCCAAATGGATGAAATATATATCCAGGCAAGGTGTTAAGACATTATGTAGAGCCTTAATGGATGAAATATATATCCAGGCCAGGTGTTAAGACATTATGTAGAGCCCTGATGGATGAAATATATATCCAGGCAAGGTGTTAAGACATTATGTAGAGCCTTAATGGATGAAATATATATCCAGGCAAGGTGTTAGACATTATGTGAGCCCTTAATGGATGAAATATATTCCAGGCCAAGGGTTAAGACATTATGTAGAGCCTTAATGGATGAAATATATATCCAGGCCAGGTGTTAAGACATTATGTAGAGCCCTGATGGATGAAATATATATCCAGGCCAGGTGTTAAGACATTATGTAGAGCCTTAATGGATGAAATATATATCCAGGCAAGGTGTTAAGACATTATGTAGAGCCTTAATGGATGAAATATATTCCAGGCAGGTGTTAAGACATTATGTAGAGCCTTAATGGATGAAATATATATCCAGGCAAGGTGTTAAGACATTATGTAGAGCCTTAATGGATGAAATATATATCCAGGCAAGGTGTTAAGACATTATGTAGAGCCTTAATGGATGAAATATATATCCAGGCAAGGTGTTACGCATTATGTAGAGCCTTAATGGATGAAATATATATCCAGGCAAGGCGTTAAGCATTATGTAGAGCCTTAATGGATGAAATATATATCCAGGCAAGGTGTTAAGACATTATGTAGAGCCCTGATGGATGAAATATATATCCAGGCAAGGTGTTAAGACATTATGTAGAGCCCTGATGGATGAAATATATATCCAGGCAAGGCGTTAAGCATTATGTAGAGCCCTGATGGATGAAATATATTCCAGGCAGGCGTTAAGGACATTATGTAAGCCTGATGGATGAATATATATCCAGGCCAGGTGTTAAGACATTATGTAAGCCCTGATGGATGAAATATATACCAGGCCCAGGTGTTAGCATATGTAGAGCCCAATGGTGAAATATATATCCAGGCAAGGCGTTAAGGACATTATGTAGAGCCTAAATGGATGAAAATTATCCAGGCCAGGCGTTAAGACATATGTAAGCCCTGATGGATGAAATATATATCCAGGCAGCGTTAGCATTATGTAGAGCCTTATGGATGAAATATATATCCAGGCAAGGCGTTAAGACATTATGTAGAGCCCAAATGGATGAAATATATATCCAGGCCAGGCGTTAAGACATTATGTAGAGCCCTGATGGATGAAATATATATCCAGGCCAGGCGTTAAGACATTATGTAGAGCCCTGATGGATGAAATATATATCCAGGCAAGGCGTTAAGCATTATGTAGAGCCTTAATGGATGAAATATATATCCAGGCCAGGTGTTAAGACATTATGTAGAGCCCTGATGGATGAAATATAATGCTCCAGGCAAGGCGTTAAGCATTATGTAGAGTCTTAATGGATGAAATATATATCCAGGCCAGGTGTTAAGCATTATGTAGAGCCCTGATGGATGAAATATAATGTTCCAGGCAAGGCGTTTGGGAACATAGGCGGGTACATAGCCGGGGACGGCGCTCTGGTGGACATGATCCGGAGTTATGCCGCGGGCTTCATCTTCACCACCTCGCTGCCGCCCACGGTGGTGTCCGGGGCCCAGGCGGCCATCAACATCCTGAGTGGCCCCGAGGGAAGGACCTTGAGGGCCAAACACCAGGAGGTGGTGTGCTACCTGAGGTCCTTGTTGATAGAGAAAGGATTACCCGTGGTACACTGTCCGTCGCATATCATTCCGGTACATGTAAGTAGTTCTTTTTGTAACTGTATTATAAAATGTATTGTCGCCCACTTAATCAGAAACAACCTATATTTGATCAATTACTCTATTTTATCTATAATTTGTTATATACTTATTTTTTTAAATGGCTTCCTATTAAATATGTAATGTTTCATCACTTAATTTAGAAAGAAACTATATTTGATCAATTACTATATTTTATTATATATACTTACTTTTTTAAACAGCTTTCTTAAAAAAAATCTAATGTTTCACCAAGTTAATCAGAAAAAAAACTATTTGAATCACCACCAGGCACCGTGTACTAAAAATTCCACACAATAAATAATGTCTAATTCTCCCATTGTTTGCAGGTGGGGGATCCTTTAATCTGCAATAAAATCTCCGACGAGTTGATAAGAGACTATGGCCATTACGTGCAAGCCATCAACTTCCCCACGGTGCCTCGAGGGCAGGAAAAGCTGCGCCTCGCCCCGACCCCCCAGCACACCAAAAGCATGATGGACCAGTTTGTGAAGGACCTGTTAGTGGTGTGGAAGGATCTGGACCTGCCGCTGGGCAACACAAAGTGTCCTGAGGTACCTTGCATTGCCATTACTTCAGTTATCTTTTTTAGTGCCATATGACCTCTTTTTTTAGTGCCATATGACCTCTTTTTTTAGTGCCATAGGACCTTTTTTTTAGTGCCATATGACCTCTTTTTTTAGTGCCATAGGACCTTTTTTTTTAGTGCCATATGACCTCTGATGCCTGGCACATTTCCCCTTTTTTGGCATTACAATCAATCGATCTGTTATCTTTTGCATGGGTGTCAAAGCACTAAGTTAATCTACTGTACAGGCACATACAAAAATCATGATACGCATATTGATAATTTTATTCATTTTTATCAGTTTACATAGTCATTTTAACTGCAGTATTTCTTTCTCTGTCACGAGTCACACCCCAAACACACAAGAGATTTAGAGAGAAGATCTCCCCATGTATAACAAATTTACACATTCAAAAGCTGCCACTATAGTCGCCGCTGCACTAATGTCGCCAGGCGCCATATATTACAAATTTTAGCATCACTACAGATTTGCATGTGCCACTGAAGAGGCATGTACAGTAGTTTATATTATATACCCGTCTTTAGTGGCACATACAAATCTGTAGTGATGCTAAAATTCATATCATATGGCGCCTGGTGACATTAGTGCAGTGGCGACTATAGTGTTAGTGACGGTAATTAGATTTCTTGCGAGCACCTACGACCCTCAGAGCAGAAAGGTGAACAGATGTGTTGCCGAGCCCTTGACCCTAATGTTTCTGCCACTCCTCCTTGTCTGTCCTAGCGCCCCAGAGGACTGTGAAGGGATGAGAAATGCTCTGCCTTGGCTCAGTTGGAACAAGTTTAAGAAGCAGGTAGAAAGAAGACATCTGCTTTACATGCTGGGCCCTTTATGACCGCAAAGGCACCAGCTGGCTTGCTTCAGGGTGTATTACTGTGCTTGAATGGGAAGGAAGGAAAAGGCATCAAAGACTGACAAACTTCACAAATTTAAGGGGAAGTTTGTCAGTCTTTGATGCTTTTTCTTCCTTCCCATTCAAGCACAGTAATACCCGAGGCAAGCCAGCTGTGATTTTTGGAGGTCACAAATGTCCCTGCATGTGAAGCAAATTTCCTTAGCTATCTGAACCTAAGACTTGTTCAAACTAAGGCAAGGCACCGCGGTTTGCTCTGTAAACTTTGGCATCCCCTGAGGGCTGCCAGAAATGACTGTAGATACATCAAGTGGCAGAAACTTAGGAGTCGAGAAGTAATCTGCAAGTCTGCTCAGATCAAAGTGAACACTGACGGTCTAGGGTGCTTGCATGAAGAACAAACACCTTATTTGTAACAAATAAGTGTTGATTTATTTTCCTACAGAGGTCTCTCTCTCTTTTGCTATGAGGAACATTCAAAGCTAATGCCACCATATGTCTCTAGCGCTGTCTTAAGCTGAATACGTACTTGAAAACTCATCTTTTAAAATTGTCTTCATAAAACAGTGCAAATTCAAGCAGAAAGAGGCTTCAGGAAATATCTACTTGTATTGTAGCATTCGCTGAGAACCTGTTTTGGGTATCTGTCTTTCTTTCGACGAAAATTTAACAGAGAAACAGTGTGGCGTTTAGCATCCACAGAGGTTCAATTTTCGTCGAAAGAGAGACAGACACATCCTACTCAGCGAATGCTACAATACAAGTAGTAATTTCCTGAAGCCTCTTTTTGCTTGAATTTGCACTGTTTTCATGAAAGACCATTTTTAAAGAAGTTTTCAAGTATTCTTTTTGCCAATATTTTCTTCCTGTGCTGAAAAAGAAAATGATAGTAGTAGAATTGTAATTATGATAGGCCCCGAAGAAGCACAGGGAATTGACCGTAATTGACAGAGGCTATAACGAAGTGACAGCAGCTCTGGTGACGTTAGCTTTTCAGAATTCTCCTCACAGTTCAGGTGTTCTTCCATGGCCTCCAAAAGATGGCCTGGGTCTTCAGGTGTCCACGTCACAAGAGTAGTAAGCGGATTTTCAGTGCACCGAAATGTTTTACTCTTACCTGATATTACCAAGCTACCAGATGATATTTAGGAAAACTGAGCCTACCATCGTGTGTACACGTTCATGAAACATTCATTGCTACTTATCATGAATATAAATTGATTAATTACAGTAAGACTACACATTTTTTCGCTTCGTCTCTTATTTTAACATTTTCAATCACTGTTTCGAATGGCACACTTTTTCAATTCTTTTGGTATGTAACATGTAGCGATAAGGAAAAAAGTAGGTGGTCAAAATGACTAAGAAAGTGAAACTGCAAACGGGTGACTTGCTCTCAGGACGGGAGAGGCAGCTCTGGCCTAGTCTCTCCCGTCCTGAGAGCAAGGCTCTCTCGTCACAGCGCCAGTTTGCAGTATTTTACTTTCTTAGCCATTTTGACCACCTACAGATTTTACATACCTAAAGAATAAAAAAAGTGGGCCAATTTTGAAAAGTTTTTGAAAATTCAAAGCAAGAAAAAACCAAAGTGAGTTACAGCGAGTGGAAGCAAAAAACGTGAGAATGTTTATACACTATTATATTTTCCTTCAATTATCATCATCGTATAGGTGTGTAGTCTTATTGTAATTCATGAATATTAATGATATGCAGCAATGTTTCATGAACATGATGGTAGACTCAGTTTTCCTAAATATCATCTGGTAGCTTGGTAATATCGGGTAAGAGTACAACATTTCATTCAATGTACTGAAAATCTGCCTACTCTTGTGAGTGAGTACTCTCTGTCTACTCTGTGAGTACTGTGTGATCCACTACTCTATTCAGGTGGGCCAGACACTCACGATGGCTCAGTCCCGGCAACTCAACCTCCCCGGTGCAGCGATCCACTGTTAGACGGACAAGTTTTACATTATTGTCATTTTTGACCACCTACTTATTTTTGCATTGGTACGTGTCATATACCATCACAATCGGAAAAGTGTGCCGACTCTGAGACTGAATGAAAATTCATATTTAATTAAGATTTTGAATATGAATTTTCATTCACTCCAGAATCAGCACACTTTTCAGATTCTATATGACACATACCAATGCAAAAAAAATAAGGAGGTGGTCAAAAATGACAATAATGTATAAAACTTGTCCGTCTAACAGTGGATCGCCGCACCGGGGAAGTTGAGTTGCTGGGACAGCTATAGTGAGTGTCCAGCCCACCTGAATAGAGTATAGAGACCCAGGCCAGTATCTTTTGGAGGCCACGGTCCTTACCATAATGATTCCTGAATTTCATGCTACTTTCTCTGATAGTTTGCTATTTCAAAATTTAAAATAAAGATTGTAAATATACTCAACTCATAACTTTTCCCTTCCTTTTCAGGAATGTGTGTTTTGCAAGAAACCGCTACTGTTTCGAGCACTGGAAGCTCGGGAGCCTTGCAGACGCGAATGTGATAAGCCGTACTGCCCTCAGCTGGCCGGGTGCTTCTAGCAGCAGCAGCACCACCGGGACAGACTTGTGTAGAGATGCCTTCCAGGACATCCACACCACCGCCACCCATCTGGAGACCACAGGCACAATGAATGTTTCAGACACAGATACACGTGAAGTGCATTTATGAAATTATATAATTATTTAAATTGCAAGAATATAATGATCATAGATTGCAAAACTGCTAGTAATTAATTGTCAAAGTGCAATCTATTATGATATTATTAGTATATACACAAAGTAATATAATATATTTCAAAGCATAGTATAACAGAGTATTTTCTTGCCCTATAATATAATGTATAATAAAGTTTAACTGCAGCAGTAATCTTTGTTTCTTAATGACTCCCATTACTAAACAATACCTCAATTCAATTGAGTACTATATGAAGGCATGTCCCTACTTGTACGTATATATAACAGGTTCCTGATAGTCAGTCATTGGAAGCTTAAAATGTTTATCCAACATTATTCTTAGTCAGCACTGAATACTGTGTACACATCACTGTAAAGTAAGGGTTGTACAGTACAGCAATACAACAACAGTTTTACCGGTCGGGTGACATTTACTACTAAAAACTTACACCAAGAATTTATTAAAGTACGGTATTTTATGTCTACGAGGCCAAAGGTTAAATTTTTTAGAGGCCTGTAGGGAGGTACTCTATGCTTGACAGTATTCCGAACTCTTATATAGAAGTTATAGTAACCACTCATTAGCTTAGTATGCATGGGTTTGAGTGAAGGAACTGTCATGTTCCTGTGTTTTGCACTCGCAATCGAAGGCAAGAGTTCATGGGCAGCATGTGGGTGTTCTTAAGCCACCCGACGGTGCAGACAGATTTTAAGTGGATATTCGCCCTCATCGGGGATCGAACTCAGGTCAGCGAGCACACCACTCGGAGATGCTACCACCTCTCCATGCCGATTCATAGTTACCCAAGCTATACAACAATGATTTTTCAATACTTACATTACCGAAGCAAAATCAGGTGACATTCTTGTGTTGACATAAACCTGCCTTGGCTTCCTAACCCCTCGAGGGCACCTCACGCCACATGGCAAAACAACCTCAAATGCCCCCATTCATCACACTGCTGGCCTTGTACAGTGGAACTCCATTTATCATTGGGACCACGGGTTTACCGAATACGGGAAGGTGTATTATATAAATACTCAAGGTAAAGGTAAAGATGGGAGCATAAGCTAAGCTGCACGTGGCCTCTGTGCTCATCTCAGTCACATTAGCCCTTGAGCTTATGGTGGGTGATAACCCGCTACCCCGGGAAACAGGGCTAGTGTGATATCCGGGTGCAGAAAATGCACCCGAAGCACTCGTCGGTGCAGAAAGATTATAAATGGATTTTGGCCCTCGTCAAGGATCGAACTCTGGTTACCGACCACGCCAGTTGGTGACGCTAACCACTCTGCTACCGCCTCCCTACTTAAGTGTAAGGACCTCCCTTTTCTGCTTTACAACCTTCGGCATGATGAATAAATAAGTCTCTCACTGGCTATATGGGTGACATGTGCAAGCAGGTAGGACTTTAGCACATACAAGTAGTGGCGGGCTGGCTGGCTAGGTGTACGATCTGGCAGACGCTGGAGCAAATACAACCACGCATGGGAAATCTTAATTGTATGATGACAATTTTTTTTTCTTTTTACTACAGTAGAAATTCAATATAACTGAATAATTAAGCCAAGGCTAATTCCAGTAAATAATTTTTTTTGCTAAATCAAACTTCCGTTATCGGCTCCTGACATAAGCTCAATATAATAATTTTCCGTAAAATTGAGCGTTTCCGGTGAATCCTGTTTCTGCGGTGACCGGTCTGTATGTCCTCCAAGCCTACACCCAAACGTGTGGATCAGCGGCAGTTATTAAAACCGTGCCAAGTAATTGCTACATTTAGCATAATTTTCTGCTATATTGAGTATTAGAAAATGGAATAACTGAATTATAAATTTTCCGGTAAATCGAGTAACGTTAAATTGAGCTTCTACTGTATGCCACTATCAATGGACTTTATATCTGCCGGACACGAGGAGGTGCCGGATATCTGAATGCCTGATGTAGAGAGTTCCACAGTAGTAGGGGAGAGCGGGGCAGGTTGCATCGAGGGCAGGTTGCATCATTGCCTCTAACTCGCATGTTATCACACGTACATCGTCTTAATACTACTACTACTACTACTATAAACTACTACTACTACAACTACAACAATAATAATAATAAAAAAAGTTAATGCGAGTTAGAGGCAATGATGCAACCTACCGTCGATGCAACCTGCCCCGCTCTCCCCTACTTGGTACGCAGCGATAAATAGTGTCATTATCATTGACAGCCTAATCTTATGAGGAAAACTATCACATTATCTCATAAATCAGCATAATTCTGGTTTGGAATCCTGATCCGTGGGACTGCGGGTCATGAAGCAACAAGAAAACTGCATTTAAGTGTTATTTTCTCTTTTTTTTCCCTCCATATCTAGTGTAGTGCAAGCAGTCAAACAAAAGACTCAGGGGAACGTACTCTGCTTGTTTGTAGCTACACCCACACAATGGGTTTTTTTTAACGAGGTGAAAAATCCTGCCCCCTTGCTGCTTACTGACTGATATTTGATGCCAGGAAAAGGGAATACTACTATGCTTCTTCTAAATTTCTGTTGTATTTTATCATAGTTAACCATATTATCAGGTAAACATTGGCATAATTTTAAGCGCGAGACCTTAAGGTAGATTGAAATTTTTGCCTCATTAAAAAAAGATACTATAATAACTCCATAAAATGATGTTGTCTTGGCATATTACCTGTAACATTCACGGCAGCCCGTTAGTCCTTCAGTGGTCCTCCAAATCCGCGTCTGCTACATCTTGTGTCTGCAAGTAGAGCGCTGTGACGTCACATGCAAGCGACCTATAAGCAACATTTGTATTTAGTGGTTCGTATTATGTATATGCACAAAAATAATGAAGAATAAACAGTGAAAAAAAAATAATCTATGTATGTAGTTAAAATGAAACTTATGCAATTCTAGGCCTCACAGCTCTGTATTAGCTTCCTGACGACAACATGCAGACGTACAAACCTACAAACAGAATAGGTAGGATAATGTATCAAATAATGTATTGAATTAAGGTATATGTATAGGCAAAAGAGAATATACAGAATGAACAAGTGCTAACAACACAACACACAATACACATTAAATTCATATGTAATCCTATTATCCCTGTAACGTGGATCAGCTTTTGCATAATAGAAAACAGAACGATAACTGTATTAATTACTATAATAGATAAATTAGCAAAAAAAAATTCAGACAAATAAACATTTAGTCAATGGAACACGTCGGTAATACCGTAATAGAAATGGCAGAAGAATGGCCGAGCCTAATTAGATCAGCATAAAGTTGAAAAATAATCTGGTATTGCCACACAAAAGCTATATAATCGAAATAAATGCTTATACAATGAAGAGAGGTGCAAATTCATGAATATCACCGGATTCTCATATATCGATTGCTCAGATAAAGCGAGCATACTGTATACTTTTTTTTTTTTTTTTTTTTTTTTTTTTTTTTTTTTTTTTTTTTTTTTTTTTTGAGCCTATAGCGCCTGTAGGCTTATAGAGGTCTTGATGATGTTGGTTGAACTCGCCCGTTGGTGGCGCAGGCTGGATTCTTATAGTGACACCTGTGGTCTTAGGTGAAGATCCCGTTTTCTCTGACGTTATCTTCAATTTAGGCTCACGCTGTCCCTGGAGTTTCTTCGTCGCACACGCAGACGGAGAACAGGTTATTACAGCATGCGGGTTTCTTCAGTCACTCGACGATGGATTTGACAGTTGCTCCTTGGTGGGACGTGAACTCAGGACCTTCTGCTCCCCTACCAGACTCTTGAAAGAGTTGCCCCCGGCAGGATTCGAACTCGGGACATTGAGCTCAGCACTCCAAGACGCTAACCGCTCGGCCACCACCTCCCCAAATACTGCTTTCACCCATGTTACCAGGGAGCCATCAATGACAACATCAGAATCAAATTTCAAAGATCTTCATTAGTTTCACAGCTTACCTCTGCTCAGTCACCTTTGTGCATGTGTTTGTCTGTTCGTATACAACGCGTGAGGGCCAACCATCACAGCCCTCCAGATTGTACAGACCCAACCACCTCAGCCCTCGAGCAAAAAATACACGCACTATAGGCTCCAACGTAAAGTTCTGAGCACAGGCAGAGAACAGAGATGCCTGAGGGTGTAACGTTTGATGCCGTTACATCACCGTGTGTTTCAAGCCAGTCACAGCAAGGCATGTCTCGTGACGTGGCCGACAGGTAGGAGGAGAAATTTCACCTCATTTCTACAATGGCCACTTACAAGGCATGGTGTTGTCTGTAGTAATCTAAGCTTTCACAAGTTTTATCACTACAATGCAGGTCTATTCCCATGGACTATTTGTTGGCGTGTCCTGTGCGGTCCAGCTCCCTGATTAGGTAAACAAAACTTTACAGGAACTACCACGTGTAGGTCTCACGGCCTCTTGTAGATTCCTTATGTTCTTATGTCCTAATAAGCAGGTCACAATGTCAGGTTGGTGAAATTTTTTTTCTACAGGCACTGTGGTACAAATATCTTGGGTGTGTGGTATGAAAATCTCATAAATTGAAACCACTTTTACCTGTACCAGTTCCATTGGAAATAAATACTCCTCAATGGCGGGGGTTGGGTGCCCCCCCCCCCCACCACTGGCCATGGCTGCCGTATTCTGTATAATGCTCTAATACCCACCACTGATCTGATCTTAGAATATACCCTTCTATGTGGCATCAGAGTGGCCCCTGAGCTCCCCTTGCCTAGTGCCCCCCCCCCCCCCCCCATTGATAGTTACCTAGCTATGCCACTGCTAACAAAGCAATCCAGTCATTAAACAACCCACAAACTACGTAGCAAGAGAAAAAAAATTGCTAGCCTACCTACAATCCTCTGCGAAGTTGTTAACAAGTTCGAAGTACTAACGAACCCTAACAATATAGGCTTTGAAAAAATACTACAAAACTATACCATCCCTGTTACTCACTCACATTTACTAACATTTAAGACTTAGATAACGTTACAAGTCAAGAATTATTGGTCAAAGGTCAATAGGTAAGGACGCGGGAAGGAAATAAGGGAAAGGTTTGGGAAAGGTTTAGTGTTTCGAACCAGTGTTGAACAGAGTTGAGCTCTTTGAGTATTCTGATACGAGCGATAGTCGAGTGCGCGCCAGCGCTCAGGCAAGGTGTGTGTGAAGGCAGCTGGGAGGAGGAAGTAGAGAGAGAGAAGGAGAGAGTGAGAGGAGGAAGAGAATTATTTTTGACCAAACAACGCTTGATTTTGTTGCTTTTCTTCATATTTCTGCAGCGTAAGGAAAATAGAGAGAGAAAGGCACTGTTGTATCACCAACAC
>JACEEZ010012448.1:279257-284257 GCA_016584305.1 Chionoecetes opilio | reverse complement strand
AAATGTCCCCGGAAAATTTTTTACCGGAAAAAATGTCATCAGAAAAAATATTACCGGAAAAAAATGTCACCGGAAAAAAAATTATCGGAAAAAAATGTCACCGGAAAAAATATTACCAGAAAAAATGTTACAAAGTTTGGATAGTAGGAAAAAATGGCCCATAAAAGTAATGACATTTTATAGTGTCGATTACTAGTCTAGGTTATGTTATGTTATGTTATGTTAAGTTAGGTTAGGTTAGGTAAACAAATATAAATGTCTATACTTTACGTGTTTGAATAACTTCTCAAAATTAGCCATTTATTACGACCCTGAAAAATATGCCATTTTCTCCTGTGCCATTATTTCCTGTGTCATTTTCTCGTGTGTCATTATTTCCTGTGTCATTTTCTCGTGTGCCATTATTTCCTGTGTCATTTTCTCGTGTGCCATTATTTCCTGTGTCATTTTCTCGTGTGCCATTATTTCCTGTGTCATTTTCTCGTGTGCCATTATTTCCTGTGTCATTTTCTCGTGTGCCATTATTTCCTGTGTCATTTTCTCGTGTGCCATTATTTTCCCGTGTGTCATTTTCTCGTGTGTCATTATTTCCTGTGTCATTTTCTCGTGTGCCATTATTTCCTGTGTCATTTTCTCGTGTGCCATTATTTCCTGTGTCATTTTCTCGTGTGCCATTATTTCCTGTGTCATTTTCTCGTGTGTCATTAATTCCTGTGTCATTTTCTCGTGTGTCATTATTTCCTGTGTCATTTTCTCGTGTGCCATTATTTCCTGTGTCATTTTCTCGTGTGTCATTATTTCCTGTGTCATTTTCTCGTGTGTCATTATTTCCTGTGTCATTTTCTCGTGTGCCATTATTTCCTGTGTCATTTTCTCGTGTGTCATTATTTACTGTGTCATTTTCTCGTGTGCCATTATTTCCTGTGTCATTTTCTCGTGTGCCATTATTTCCTGTGTCATTTTCTCGTGTGCCATTATTTCCTGTGTCATTTTCTCGTGTGCCATTATTTCCTGTGTAATTTTCTCGTGTGCCATTATTTCCTGTGTCATTTTCTCGTGTGCCATTATTTCCTGTGTCATTTTCTCGTGTGTCATTAATTCCTGTGTCATTTTCTCGTGTGCCATTATTTCCTGTGTCATTTTCTCGTGTGCCATTATTTCCTGTGTCATTTTCTCGAGTGCCATTATTTCCTGTGTCATTTTCTCGTGTGCCATTATTTCCTGTGTCATTTTCTCATGTGTCATTAATTCCTGTGTCCTTTTCTCGTGTGTCATTATTTCCTGTGTCATTTTCTCGTGTGCCATTATTTCCTGTGTCATTTTCTCGTGTGTCATTATTTCCTGTGTCATTGTCTCGTGTGCCATTATTTCCTGTGTCATTTTCTCGTGTGCCATTATTTCCTGTGTCATTTTCTCGTGTGCCATTATTTCCTGTGTCATTTTCTCGTGTGCCATTATTTCCTGTGTCATTTTCTCGTGTGCCATTATTTCCTGTGTCATTTTCTCGTGTGCCATTATTTCCTGTGTCATTTTCTCGTGTGCCATTATTTCCTGTGTCATTTTCCTCGTGTCCATTATTTCCTGTGTCATTTTCTCGTGTGCCATTATTTCCTGTGTCATTTTCTTGTGTGTCATTATTTCCTGTGTCATTTTCTCGTGTGTCATTATTTCCTGTGTCATTTTCTCGTGTGTCATTATTTCCTGTGTCATTTTCTCGTGTGTCATTATTTCCTGTGTCATTTTCTCGTGTGCCATTATTTCCTGTGTCATTTTCTCGTGTGCCATTATTTACTGTGTCATATTTACCAACATTCCCTCAAACAACGACAATCAAACAACAATGAAAGTAATTAAATTAATGAAAATATGATTCTCTTTAATTAACGAAAATATATGATTCTCTTTAATTAATAAAAACATGATTCTCTTTAATTAATAAAAACATCATTCTTTAATTAATAAAAACATGATTCTTTAATTAATAAAAACATGATTCTCTTTAATTAATAAAAACATGATTCTTTAATTAATAAAAACATGATTCTTTAATTAATAAAAACATGATTCTCTTTAATTAATAAAAACATGATTCTCTTTAATTAATAAAAACATGATTCTTTAATTAATAAAAACATGATTCTCTTTAATTAATAAAAACATGATTCTTTAATTAATAAAAACATGATTCTTTAATTAATAAAAACATGATTCTCTTTAATTAATAAAAACATGATTCTCTTTAATTAATAAAAACATGATTCTTTAATTAATAAAAACATGATTCTCTAATTATAAAAACATGATTCTTTAATTAATAAAAACATGATTCTCTTTAATTAATAAAAACATGATTCTTTAATTAATAAAAACATGATTCTTTAATTAATAAAAACATGATTCTCTTTTATTAATAAAAACATGATTCTCTTTAATTAATAAAAACATGATTCTTTAATTAATAAAAACATGATTCTTTAATTAATAAAAACATGATTCTCTTTAACTAATAAAAACGTGATTCTCTTTAACTAATAAAAACATGATTCTCTTTAATTAATAAAAACATGATTCTTTAATTAATAAAAACATGATTCTTTAATTAATAAAAACATGATTCTTTAATTAATAAAAACATGATTCTTTAATTAATAAAAAAAATATGATTCTCTTTAACTAATAAAAATACCAGATCTTGCTTCCTTTCTCCACGCCTAAACTTGGTCCAAGAAGGAGTGGAGAAGAGCCGAACAACTCACGTCTTTAATCCAACCCGAGGCGTGTGCTACGTCCGCTCAGGCAATGCCACTAAATAATCAAAACTGTTCCTATACGTCTTGTTAATGGGGGGGGAAACGGAAAGGAGGCGGGATGGCTGTGTAAGGGAAGCAGAGACTAATGGAGGGACGGCCGGACAGACAGACGGACAAAACATAAGAACACTAGGGGGGGGGGGCACTCAGTAAAGCGCATACCTCCGCCCAAATATTTCATCAATCTGTAACCATGGCAACAGTTGTGATTCAATTTCATTAAAAAAAAAGTAAAAAAAAAAAAGTAAAAAAAATAAGTAAAAAAGTTGTCAATAGATTTCATCCAAAATTAAATCAGTTCTTCCGTATACCAAATAGACTTGGTATGCCAAGTTTGGTCCAAATATATTCGTAACTTTTCGAGAAATCCTGTACACTAACAAACAGACAGACAGACAGACAGATCGGGGTGAAAACATAACCCCTCCAACTTCGTTGGCGGAGTTAATAAGAAAATAAGGAAGCTACAAGAGGCCGTGAGACCTACACGAGGTAGTTCCTGTTACTAAACACTACCTACATCCACCTTTCATTCCCATCCATGAATTTATCTAGCCTCCTTTTAAAGCTCCCTATTGACTCCGTACCGACTACCTGATGACTTAGTCCATTCCAATCATTCGCCACCCTATATTTGTGAACCAGTTTTTCCCTATTTCCTTTTTAAATCTACCCTTTTCCAGCTTGAATCCGTTACTTCTTGTTCTACCCTGATTACTAGCCGTAAGAACGTTGCCTACATCTCCTTTATTGCATCCCTTTAAAAAAACGATGGACAAAGAACAGGTTACGTGCTGTTTCTAAGGGACGTGAGGTCATCAATGCGTCATTCATCCTTGTATTGAAATATGCCGAGGGAGTAAAAGGCATAATGGGTGTGACGTAATGGATAAAGCCACTCACTCTTAACTTCTCGCGGCGGTAATGAGACGAAGCACTAATTCCCACCAAAATATAGGATTCTCTTTAATTAATGCAAATATGATTCTCTTTAATTAATGCAAATATGATTCTCTTTAATTAATGAAAATATGATTCTCTTTAATTAATGCAAATATGATTCTTTTTAATTAATGAAAATATGATTCTCTTTAATTAATAGAAATATGATTCTCTTTATTAATAGAAATATGATTCTCTGTAATTAATGAAAATATATGATTCTCTTTAATTAATGAAAATATATGATTCTCTTTAATTAATGAAAATATGATTCTCTTTAATTAATGAAAATATATGATTCTCTTTAATTAATGCATATATGATTCTCTTTAATTAATAGAAATATGATTCTCTTTAATTAATGAAAATATGATTCTCTTTTATTAATGCAAATATGATTCTCTTTTATTAATGAAAATGATTCTCTTTAATTAATGAAAATATGATTCTCTTTAATTAATGAAAATATGATTCTCTTTAATTAATGAAAATATGATTCTCTTTAATTCAGTAAAATATGATTCTCTTTAATTAATGAAAATATGATTCTCTTTAATTAATAGAAATATGATTCTCTTTAATTAATAGAAATATGATTCTCTTTAATTAATGAAAATATGATTCTCTTTAATTCAGTAAAATATATGATTCTCTTTAATTAATGAAAATATGATTCTCTTTAATTAATGAAAATATGATTCTCTTTAATTCAGTAAAATATATGATTCTCCTTAATTAATGAAAATATGATTCTCTTTAATTCAGTAAAATATATTATTCTCTTTAATTAATAGAAATATGATTCTCTTTAATTAATAGAAATATGATTCTCTTTAATTAATGAATATATGATTCGCTTTAATTAATAGAAATATGATTCTCTTTAATTAATGAAAATATATGATTCTCTTTAATTAATGAAAATATATGATTCTCTTTAATTAATGCAAATATATGATTCTCTTTAATTAATAGAAATATGATTCTCTTTAATTAATGAAAATATATGATTCTCTTTAATTCAGTAAAATATGATTCTCTTTAATTAATGAAATTATTCTCTTTAATTAATGAAAATATGATTCTCTTTAATTAATTAAAAAATATGATTCTCTTTAATTAATTAAAAAATATGATTCTCTTTAATTAATGAAAAATATGATTCTCTTTAATTAATGAAAATATGATTCTCTTTAATTAATAGAAATGTATGATTCTCTTTAATTAATGAAAATATGATTCTCTTTA
>JACEEZ010012448.1:264257-274257 GCA_016584305.1 Chionoecetes opilio | reverse complement strand
GGAGAGGAGAGGAGAGGAGAGGAAGAGGAGAGGAGAGGAGAGAGGAGAGGAGAGGGAGGGAGAGAGGAGGAGAGGAGAGGAGAGGAGAGGAGAGAGGAGACGAGACGAGACGAGACGAGACGAGACGAGACGAGACGAGACGAGACGAGAGGAGAGGAGAGGAGAGGAGAGGAGAGGAGAGGAGAGGAGAGGAGAGGAGAGGAGAGGAGAGGAGAGGAGAGGAGAGAGGAGACGAGAGGAGAGGAGAGGAGAGGAGAGGAGAGGAGAGGAGAGGAGAGGGCTACCAACAAAGAGAGGCGGAGGCGGCAGCTAATTTCTGTCAGACTCGGGGTTTTGGGTGTAAAGAAAAGTTATTTGAGTCTGCTGAATACAAAGGTGAGAGTTATTAAAGTCCTTAAAGAAAGAAAACCCACCAGGAATTCAGATGTAAATAGACCAGCGTACATTTTTTTTTTTTTAACTACGTGAGAGTTTACAGTAGTCTTTCCTTCCTGCTAGTCTTGTTTACCTCGTTCCCTTTAAATTGCCACGCGCTCGTTAAGGGAATTATGCAGGAGAGTATATTCCTTAACGGGGTGCAGTCAGTTCGTACACAAGTTGTTTCGTACACTAGTAGATTCGTATACCAAAAAGTCGTTTCGTAGTCTATATGAAACCATAGTCGTATCGTACACTCAGCTCAGAGTTGAACTTGACTACTAGAGTTACGATTCGACACCAGGTATGTACGAAAAAACTCGAAATCAGTGTACGAAACAACTAACAAAACCTGGGTACGAAACAACTTGTGTACGAAACTCCCTGTAACCTTCCTTAAGCACCCCTGATGATGAAGGGCTTGCGGCGGGTGTGAGTGATGGGAAACTGACACATAAAGACGCCTCTCAAGCCCTGACGCGCGACACTGCCACTATTACACTCAGGGACAAATTGATGAACTATTTAATGGCTGATGAAATTAATATCACATTCCTATACTTTCTTTTTTTGCGTGCGTTTGTCTATCTGAATTTTTTTAATTATTAGTCGATGAATATTTTGCACCTAAACATTAACTGAGGGGGGGGGGGGGGAGGGGGGGAGAGGAGAAAGAGAGAGAGAGAGAGAGAGAGAGAGAAGAGAGAGAGAGAGGGGAGAGAGAGAGAGAGAGAGAGAGAAGAGAGGGGAGAGAGAGAGGGGAGAGAGAGAGAGAAAAGGGAGAGGGGAGAGAAGAAGAAGACAGACAGAGACGGGACAGACAGACAGACAGACAGACAGACAGGACAGACAGACAGACAGACAGACAGCCCAGACAGCCCAGAAAGACAGACAGACAGAGACAGACAGACAGACAGACAGACAGAGACAGACAGACAGACAGAGACAGACAGACAGACAGAGACAGACAGACAGACAGACAGACAGACAGAAAGAAAGATAGACAAAAAAATAAAAAGGGGACAGAAATACATACACAAACAGAAAGCGTAAAACAAAAATCACAATACTTCACCTTCCATCATCTTTTCCCGCCTCCTCCTCCTCCTCCTCCTCCTCCTCCTCCTCCTCCTCCTCTTCCTCCTGTTCCTGCTCCTTCCACCTCTGCCGCTGGATCTTAAGGGCGCGCTGCTGACTCTCCTGCATCTTCTTAACGTGTTCCTCTGGCGGGATACGAACATAAGGCTGACAGAACCAGGGGGGCATGGGAAGGCGGGCCTGCTCACTATTAGGTTCGGGGTCCCAAGGCTTTTCTTTGCTATAGTACGGCGACATGCGTGTTTGAAGATCCTCCACCACGCGTATCATTTCCTCAGCGTGGGATGTTTTGGACAGACGGTAACGTAAGTCGAAGTTCTCGGGCATTGATAGGCTGTGGAGGAAAGGACGAAGATAGAGTGTTGAGTAAATTATCCACTGTGTGTGTGTGTGTGTGTGTGTGTGTGTGTGTGTGTGTGTGTGTGTGTGTGTGTGTGTGTGTGTGTGTGTGTGTGTGTGTGTGTGTGTGTGTGTGTGTGGTGTGTGTGTGTGGTGTGTGTTGTGGTGTGCTGTGTGCGCGGCGCGCGCGTGCGCGCGTGTGTGTGTGTGTGTGTGTGCGTGTGTGTGTGTGCGTGTGTCATAGTGATGTAAACAGACAACTACAACGCGTCCTACCAGTGGTGAAGGAGCTTGAAGATGTGGCCCCGGGCGTAGCTGGTGGGACAGGGGTGTTGGAGGGCCAGGTTGAGGTACTCGAGGGACACCTGCCACACGGGGGGGTGCATGCCGGCGTAGAGGGCGGGGTTGTGCAGGTTGCCCTCAGCGCTCATCACCCCATCAGCCCCCGTGGCGGACAGACATCGCTCCACGTCTGCTAAGTACTGGATGTTACCATTTGCCACTACGGGTATCTTGACGGCTTCTCTGTAATATACGTGGGTACTGGTAATCTCTCTCTCTCGTCTTCATCTCTCTCTCTCTCTCTCTCTCTCTCTTCTCCTCTCTCTCCTCTCTCCCTCTCTCCTCGTCTACTCTCTCTCTCGTCTCCTCCTCTCTCCTCTCTTCTCTCTCTCTCTCTCTCTCTCTCTTCTTCTGTAATATACGTGGTACTGTAAGTCTTCTCTCTCTCTCTCTCTCTCTTCTCTCCTCTCTCTCTCTCTCTCATGTCCTCTCTCTCCTCTCTCTCTCTCTCTCTCTCTCTCTCTCTCTCTCTCTCTCTCTCTCTCTCTCTCTCTCTCTCTCTCTCTCTCTCTCTGTGTGTGTGTGTGTACAGTTTTTCATGTAACGTTTTACGAATGGTTTATTGCTTAGGCATGAAATGTATTATTTGTATTTGTATTGGATCTTTTATTGTAACGTTTGCATTAAATATAGTTGTTGTGGTCAATAAAATGAATTAATCAACTACTAACTGTGTGTGTGTGTGTGTGGTGTGGTGTGTGTGTGTGTGTGTAGTGTGTGTGTGTGTGTGTGTGTGTGTGTGTGTGTGTGTGTGTGTGGTGTGGGGGTGGTGTGTGTGTGTGTGTGTGTGTGTGTGTGTGGTGGTGTGTTGTGTGTTTTCATGTGTTTTATGATATGCTATGTTTTTGAATGTGTAGTATCAGTTTTATTTCGTGGTTATGTGTTTGTGTGACCATATATTACATTTATTTCGATTATCCTAGTGCAGAATGTTGTGGTCAATAAAATATCTATCTATCTATCTATCTGTGTGTGTGTGTGTCTATACTATTTCTCGACACGCCTCAGACTCGTGGTACAAGCTCAGGGTGCGAAGACGTTCAAGAGCTCAATCAGACTTCCTTCCCTCACTGATCCGTGTAGGAGATCCAGTGGCCTCACGCTGAGTGGCCTGCGGATCACTGTCAAATCCCCTTCCTTCCAACCCAGGAAATAGGAGATTCGCTTCATGAAAAGGAATCCGAGTTCAAAGTATCCAGTGTGCTTCTTGGAGGGATTTCCTTCTGGCTCTGAGAATATTGGTGAAACTCAAACCACCACGTCTTCGAGAATATTGGTGAAGCTGAAACATCACCACGCCCTCGAGAATATTGCTTGAACTCAAACACCAGCACGTCCTCGAGAATATTGGTAAAACTCAAACACCACCACGTCCTCGAGAATATTGGTAAAACTCAAACACCAGCACGTCCTCGAGAATATTGGTAAAACTCAAACACCACCACGTCCTCGAGAATATTGGTAAAACTCAAACACCACCACGTCCTCGAGAATATTGGTAAAACTCAAACACCACCACGTCCTCGCAGAATATTGGTAAAACTCAAACACACCACGTCCTCGAGAATATTGGTGAAAACTCAAACACCACCACGTCCTCGAGAATATTGGTAAAACTCAAACACCACCACGTCCTCGAGAATATTGGTGAAACTCAAACACCACCACGTCCTCGAGAATATTGGTGAAACTCAAACACCAGCACGTCCTCGAGAATATTGGTGAAACTCAAACACCAGCACGTCCTCGAGAATATTGGTAAAACTCAAACACCACCACGTCCTCGAGAATATTGGTGAAACTCAAACACCAGCACGTCCTCGAGAATATTGGTAAAACTCAAACACCACCACGTCCTCGAGAATATTGGTGAAACTCAAACACCAGCACGTCTCGAGAATATTGGTAAAACTCAAACACCACCACGTCCTCGAGAATATTGGTAAAACTCAAACACCAGCACGTCCTCGAGAATATTGGTAAAACTCAAACACCAGCACGTCCTCGAGAATATTGGTAAAACTCAAACACCAGCACGTCCTCGAGAATATTGGTAAAACTCAAACACCAGCAGCACGTCCTCGAGAATATTGGTAAAACTCAAACACCACCACGTCCTCCTCCAAACCCCCAGCACACATGACCCTTTAGTGGTTATAGTAGTGGTGGTGGAGGTTATATTAGTGGTGGTGGAGGTTATAGTGGTGGTGGTGGTTATATTAGTGGTGGTGGTGGTTATAGTGATGGTGGTGGTTATATTAGTGGTGGTGGTGGTTATAGTGATGGTGGTGGTTATATTAGTGGTGGTGGTGGTTATAGTGATGGTGGTGGTGGTTTAAATAGTAGTGGTGGTGGTGGAGGTTATAGTAGTGGTGGTGGTGGTTCTTCCCCAGACAGTCCCCAGCGATCCCAGCCTCTTTGTAAGTCGAGGAGCGTCGTGGCAAAGCTTCGATGCGTCTCATTTATGGGTTCGATGGAGAAAAAGAGGTCAACCAGAAAGGAACCAATGACCTCCTTCTTTGGATCACCAGGAAATTGCCCCTCATATCCGATATCGGTGATCTAATCCACACAAAACTGTCTGGTGATCTGGAACGCCGCGGTTTGGGAGTCAAGATTTCCGTCACGGTCGAACCTTAAAATTACTAAATAAAAGAATGAATACGTGGCTACAGGTATACAAGCATCATCTCATTACAAGAACAAGTACACAAAGCTCGTTCGTGCAGCGTAGTCTCTCACAATATTGACCCAAGCGCTCCCAAGATTAACCAACCCAGCCGTGACCTCTTTGGGAAGAAGTCATATTTTTCGTGACAGCTGTGAGTAAACAGGCTAAGAGATTTTACCTGACCTTGGCCATGCATATATATGTCTCTGGCGAATAACATCTGAGGAAGGCACGGTGCCAAATAAACTGGATCCATAGGGGTGTCTGTGCCTGCAGTCACCTGGTCGCGAATACAAACACTGCACCACTGCGCCGCCACGCCGTGTTGTCGGTCAGCGGAAAGGATTATATTCAGGGCCGTTTCATACTATATGGTGCCACCGAGCCCCCCCCCCCCCCCCCCTTTTTTTTTTTTTTTTTTTTGGTGTCAGTTTTCCTCTTAAAGTGCAACAGATTGATGCATTTAGATATTTAAGGCGTGCCCCCGGACCACCTTAGAGGGCTTGGAATCCCCCCACCATAGCTTTACAAAATAGGCCCTCCAAACAGCATTTCGCATAGGGCCCCAAAAGGCTAGAAATGACACTTATTACATTGCATGACAGCCAAGTGTTATGAGTGAACCCTTTTCGGCGGCATTACCCCAGCGTTGAAAATTCCTCAAGTGTTAATTTGAGAGGAGTTGTTTGTCCAAATGTCACTGCACCCCCCCCGAATCGCAGTCTAGCCTCTGTGTACCCGCTAATGACACTTCCTGGACCTTTGAATTATATCACATTTAAAGTAGATGTACACAGCTTAGAAGAACGCATAATGTGGATCGACAAAGTGCCGCTCAAAATCTATAAAATACTTGGGACACCATCAACATTCCTCCAAAAGTTTCCCAAGAGAATGTCAAGTTACAGCCGCTGCGATACGGAATTTCTTAAAGTAAAAAGAAAGCTTTACTAAATCTGATAGTTCCACAACCACGAGACGAAGCCAATAGCACCAATAAAGGCGGTTCTGTGCTCGACCATCCTGTTCTACCCACGAAACTTGCAGCGGAGCCAATGACGTATAAGGGACAACTTTCCATACATAGATATTAATTGCATTCCGTTGAGTGAGCGCGTCAGACAACAGCGCCAAGGCCTCCACGCCCTTGGTGATAGGAGTCAAACAAGTATAAAACAATACTTAAGTTTCCAGCTTTAATTTTATTGCGCTGAAGTCTTACTAATAGATCCACTTTGTGTCTGCAACGTGACCTCGCCATGCCCTTGACCTGACCTCCAGCCCTATCCCTCAGCTCCACCCCTAGTCCACCCCAGAACGACTTTTCACCCACACACCACACCAAAAACACACACACACACACCCCCACACACACCCAAAAACACACACAAACAACCAAACCCCCACACAGCACACACACACACACACCAAAAAAACACCACCCAAAACCACACACACACCACACACACAAATCACAACACACACACACACACCACACACACACCACACCCACAACCCCCACACACACCACCACACACACCCACACACAACAAAAAAAAAAAATAAATAAAAAACCCCCGCCTGTGGGTCGATAGGAGCGTCTCCACCTGCAGGTAGGAGTTATTTATAACCAGTCAGTCATTTGGGAATCCGAGAAACCAATATTGTCCCCGTCCCCCCGAGCAAGTGGATTGTGGTGTGGGTTTTTGGGGTCCCAGCCCAACCCCAAAATCGGTCACTATAATTCTAGGGTGAGTCTTTCCTGGTGCACGGGAAGGATAGCGATCACAAGTCCAGCTCGGTTTTTGACCGGGGGGGAATGACACAAAAAACAAACTATTTTCTTCCATCTTTAAAATAGTTCAATGTTCAACGAGAAGAGAGAGAGGAGAGAGAGAGAGAAGAGAGAGAGAGAGAAGAGAGAGAGAAAGAGAGAGAGAGAGAGAGAGAAGGGGAGGAGAGAGAAGAGGAGGAGAGAGAGAGAGAGAGAGAGAGAGAGAGAGAGAGAGAGAGAGAGAGAGGTAGAGAGAGAGAGAGAGAGAGAGAGAGAGAGAAGGGGAGAGAGAGAGAAGAGAAGAGAGAAAAAAACGGGGGAGGTTCGGGTTACCATTTTAGATCTTCCCCTACCCTTTACACCCGATTACCCCCCAAACACACATTGACACCCTTACACACCTCACATCCTCCTGTTCTACCATCCTGTTCTATTTTTGCCTGTTCCTGTTCCCATTTCCCCTCCCGCCTGAATTCACCCCCTCAGAGACCACACCCCAACAAAACCCACAACACAACACACCCAACCCACAAAACCACAACCCAAACACACCACACACACACACACACACACCACACACAACACACCAAGGGAACTCCGTATGTAAGGGTTAGCACGCTGGGCTCACAAAGAGAAGCCCCGGGGTTCGACCCCCGGGGGGAGCGAAGCAGACGGCGGTTTTTTAAAAAACCCAGCCCCTGTCCACCCGCATTGAATGGGCCCGGGTGTTAGCCGTGGTTTGTGACCCGCCTCCCGGGGGGGTGGCTTCCCCCAAAACTAAAGATGAATGAGAAAAAATTTTGATATGGAGACGGGGCCATACGAGCGTTGTTGGCCTGTAAAAAACAAATAGATGAATACAACTAATGAAAGCACACCACACAACAAAACCCACACACACACACACACACACACACATACACACACACCACACACACACACACACACTACCACACACAACCCCACACACACACATAACACACACACACACACACACCACACATACACCCACACACCACACAAACAACAACAACACACTAACACAACACACACACACAAACACATACACCATACACCCATAACACAACCACACACACACACACACAACCACAAAATTTTTTTTTCAGAGGGGACCCAAAAATTTCCCAATTTTTTCACACTGGATAGTTACAATCTCGTTACTGACCCTGAATATTCATCCCCTCGTTTACCCCTTTAGCCTTTTGAACCTTTTTTTGCTCTCTCTTCTCTCTCCCTCCTCTCTCCCCTCTCTCTCTCTCTCTTTTCTCTCTTTTTCTCTCTCTTTTCTCTCTTTCTCTAATCCCCCTCTTTCTATTTTTTCATTCTCCTTCCTCTAATATTCTCTCTCCCCTCTCCTTCCCCCCTCTTTCCCCCTCTCTCTCTCTTCTCTCTCTCTCTCTCTCTCCCTTTTTCTCTCTCTCTTTTCTCTCTCTCTCTCTCTCCCCCCCACCCCACAAACAACCCCAACCCCAAGGGAACATAGGAGTCAAATGAGGGTAGTGTGATCTTCCATAGCGCTCGTACAAACCCCGCCAGCCAAGATTACAATACAGCGTGGAATGAGGCGAGGCGAGAGGCGAGGCGAGAGGCGGGGAACAAAGCGAGGGTCGGGGCACACAATGAGGCAATCCGGGGCAAATAACGTTGGCCTTGGGAGAGCGTGAGGCTGGTAATGAGGGTATTAGTTAGAAATGTGATGCGTCCTCCCTAGATGGCAGGGGCTTGTGGGTAATTAGTTAGTTTTAGTGATATGTGGCTCACAGGAGGAGGAGGAGGAGGAGGAGGAGGAGGATTACATAGGATTACATAGGAGTAACAGACACCAGGAGACCTATTGGTCCATAGCGAGGGTATCTGCTGAATCCCATACTACTAACTATCAACTACTTGTAAGAAAACAGTTGGAAATGATACCATGTCCCTAAAGAGGATAGGAACATCGAAGTTTCATAGGCAGAATGATAGGATATGAAAAATACTAACTACAACTACCACTACCACTACAACAAAATCGATACGGGGGACTAGATACGAATTCGCACTATCAATACCCATTTACTTTACAGTGCGCGTCAAGGTCTGTTTTTAAATGTAGTTATTGTGTTGGCTCCGACAACATTTGCTGGTAACTTTTTTCCATCGATCAACGACTCAAACATTAAAATAATTTTTACGGAGATCGGTGATGCAACGTTGCCCGTTTATTTTAAACCTTTTATTTCTTGTTGTCACTTGAGTTGAAGCTCGAATAGGTCCTCTTGATTAATGACATCAAAACCTTTTAGGATCTAAAGGTTTCTATCAAGTCCCCACGGATTCTACGATCCTTTAAGGAAAACATATTAAGTTTCCGTAGTCTCTCTTCATAAGATGAATTTCGCAGAGATGGAATTTGTTTGGTTGCTCTTCTTTGCACTGATTCCAATTTGGCTTGATCTTTACGAAACAGGGCGACCAGATTGAACGGCATATTCCAAGTGCGGCCTAACCAAGGAAAGTGTATAATTGTGTCATTACTTTCGGAGTTTTATGTTAAAAGTTACGTTTAATAAAGCCCAACATCATATTTGCCTTTTTACGGGCCCAGCTAGGCAATGCGAACTGGTTTTCAGATCATTACTGATGATGACACCTAGATCCTTTTTCCTGCTGTACTTCAGTTAACGATTTATTTTGCATTTGATAGTTATATTTGAGGTTATCGTTTTCCTATATGCATTACTTTACATTTATCGGAATTTATTTTAATAGCCATTTATCACTCCAATCTGATAGTTTGTCGAGATCACTTTGTATGAGTTCGCAGTTTTCTCTAGTATATGCCCTTTACGCCTAATTGGTGTCATCTGCAAATTTTGATATTTTAGATATAAATCCGCAGTCCAGATCGTTGATATATATCAGAAAAAGAGTAGGACCCAAGACCGGAGCCCTGAGGCACCCCCCTAGTGACATTTAACCAATCAGATGCCTCACCATTTATTACTACCCGTTGTTTCGATTTGAAAGCCAAACGCCAATCCATGAACATAATTGCTCTCCTATGCCATGTGCCCTTAGCTTTGGGCAAAAGTCGCTTATGTGGAACTGTATCGAAGGCTTTCTGAAAATCAAGGTAATTACATCCGAGGGAATTTTAGCGTCCCAGTTTGAATAAATGACATTAAAAATCCAGTAGGGTTTGTTAAGCAGGATCTCTTATTTCGAAATCCATGCTGGGAGTTTAGTATAGAGTTATTTTCATCGAGAAAAGACACTATTTTATCCCGCAATATTTTCTCAAATAGTTTAACAATCACGGACGTTAGACTAATTGGGCGATAATTACTTGCGAGGCT
>JACEEZ010012448.1:239257-256757 GCA_016584305.1 Chionoecetes opilio | reverse complement strand
AATGGAAGGAAAGAAAGACCTGAAGAATGACTATTGTTCTGGTTAAGGGGATGAAAAACAGAGGCTCAGCGTGCAGCAAAGTCCCACCCGTAACGAGGCGGAAGGAACCAATGAAAGAGAAGGCAAACGGAGCAAGCACATCAGTGGCTTTACACACTAGTATTTCGTGCTACTAGCGTTCAGGCGTACACACACAACACGACAGCGACACAACACACACACACACACACACAGCACAACACGAACAGCACCAAGACGAACAAGCCCAAGACACCTGGACCGCACCAATGGAGGGAGGAGGGGAAGGAGGGAAGGGAAGGGAAGGGAGAGGAAGGGAAGGGAGAGGGAAGGGAAGGGAGAGGGAATGGGAAGGGAAGGGAAGGAAGGGAAGGGAAGGGAAGGAGAAGGGAGGAAGGGAAAGGAGAATGGAAGGAGGAAGGGAGGGAGGAGGAAGGGAAGGGAAGGGAAGGGAAGGGAGAAGGGAAGGGAAGGGAAGGGAAGGGAGGGAAGGGAAGTGGAAGGGAAGGGAAAGGGAAGGGAAGGGAAGGGAAGGAGGAAGGAAGGGAAGGGAAGGGAAGAAGGGAAGGGAAGGGAAGGAGGGAAGGGAAGAGGAAGGGAAGGGAAAGGGAAGGGAGAAGGGAAGGGAAGGGAAGGGAAGGGAAGGGAAGGGAAGGGAAGGGAAGGGAAGGGAAGGGAAGGGAAAGGAAAGGAAGGGAAGGGAAGGGAAGGGAAGGGAAGGGAAGGGAAGGGAAGGGGAAGGAGAAGAGTTGGAATGAGGATTGATCGGTGGGACGCTTCGCAACGCATCCAGATAAAAGCCATTACCGAGATCGCGTGGCTTTGTGCTCGCCACTTAGACTAATACAAAGCAATTCACCTCAGATACATTACCACACCAACCAGGACTTTAAACTACCCTTGAATCTATACGTGACCCCTTATGCTTGATTTTATAAGAGTACCGCCATGATCTAAGTAGTAGTAGTAGTAGTAGTATAAGTTGTATAAATAGTAGTCGTAGTAGTAGTTATAGTAGTATTTAGATCATTAGACTACTATTTAGATCATGGGTAACGCTACTCAATATAGTTCCTTGATAGTCAGCTTAGTCAGTTGAGAGAAAACAATGAGGTGTAGTTTTAAGAGTAAAGTTTTAGTGGACGACATTTCGGCATTGATCCCATAAAATCCGCAGCAAATTCCATGGAACGTATCAGCCCCACATTGAAGGTACTCGTAACAGGGCGGGGGGGGGGGGGGGAGGAAGAAAAAAAAAACAGACAGCTAGATAGATAGATACAGACAAAAACAAAGACAGACAGAGAGACAGACAGAGAGAAAGAGAGAGAGAGAGAGAGAGAGAGAGAGAGAGAGAGAGAGAGAGAGAGAGAGAGAGAGAGGAGAGGAGAGAGAGAGAGAGAGAGAGAGAGAGAGAGAGAGAGAGAGAGAGAGAATTCCCTGCATGAACCCCCTACTGTAAGAGGACAAAGATATAAAAACTCAAATGGTCATAGGATGTGGAGGACACTAACAGTTATAGGAACAAGCTGCACAGACTTATTCCTTCCATCGCAAGACAAACACACACACACACACACACACACACACACACACCACACACACACACACACACACACACACACTACTGTTACACACACTGTTACAACTAGGTAAATACAACTAGGTAAATACACACACACACAGCCTCTTGGGGTCCCGGGGCGCCAGGAATTCTCTCCCACAACTCACGGAAATTACATCCTCGGAAGAAATAACTGAACGGCCGGTGAAAATTAGGCATATTTTTCGTCCTCTTCACAAACTGCGGGTGATGATTGAGTGTTTTTCTTTCCAACAATACGAATCAGACACATTGCCGTCAAACACAATGCCTCGAAGTCCTGTCATTCACTCTATCTTAAAAATGTCACTGCACTAAATGCCGTGAATATTGATATAAAAAACCCAATTGACGTTAAAATGTGATTAAGGGAATTTAATAGAATTATTTAGAGATCTTCAGGGAATAATATATCTTGGGTCGCGTTAAGAGAGCCTCGACGGGGGTAAAAAAATGATGGATGTCGTTTGAAGGTTGGGTGGGAGACGTCTGGCCAGCCCCGCTCTTCCATTGAATTCTGATCTCTTGGGTCGCTGTCAGAAAATAGACTAGATAAAGAGAATATCAAAAAGATAAGTTGAGCAGAGACACTGTTGGTGGACATGTCTTCTTCCTCCGGACTTAGATATCAACAATAATAATGATGATAATGATAATGATGATAATAATAATACTGATAAAAATAACAATAATTATAGTAATAACAATAACAATAAAAATAGTAATAACAAGAATTAATATTGCACACGAGTCTACGAAGTTAGTAAACCGCGGCAAGGCGTCACCGTAGAGTTTTTCAGCCACACTTGCTTCTCAGCACCCTCGCGAGCGAGCTTCATGTTAAAGCGAAGGCCGAGCGTCAAGTTAAATACTTGACAGTTCTTCAGTTATCTCTCTTGCCTCACACCCCCCCTGGTAATTACCCACGCCACCCTAAAGGGGCGCGCCCCCCAGATTGAGAACCGCTGTCCTAGACTACAGTTCGGAAGTGGAGTCTCATCGAAGTGATAGAAACATGCATTATTTTTCATGAGTCGCAGCTCTTGTTTCACAGCCTCGCGCACAAAGTGGCAGACACGCACTGGCACTGCATTCCTCCACAGTGACACAACAACACCTGGCAGTGCATTCCTCCACAGTGACACAACAACACCTGGCAGTGCATTCCTCCACAGTGACACAACAACTGGCACTGCATTCCTCCACAGTGACACAACAACACCTGGCACTGCAGTCCTCTACAGTGACACAACAACACCTGGCACTGCATTCCTCTACAGTGACACAACACCTGGCACTGCATTCCTCCACAGTGACACAACACCTGGCACTGCATTCCTCCACAGTGACACAATAACAACTGGCAGTGATTCCTCCACAGTGACACAATAACAACTGGCAGTGCATTCCTCCACAGTGACACAACAACACCTGGCACTGCATTCCTCCACAGTGACACAACAACTGGCACTGCATTCCTCCACAGTGACACAATAACAACTGGCAGTGCATTCCTCCACAGTGACACAACAACTGGCACTGCATTCCTCCACAGTGACACAACATCTGGCACTGCATTCCTCCACAGTGACACAACACCTGGCACTGCATTCCTCCACAGTGACACAACAACACCTGGCACTGCATTCCTCCACAGTGACACAACAACACCTGGCACTGCATTCCTCCACAGTGACACAACACCTGGCAGTGCATTCCTCCACAGTGACACAACAACACCTGGCAGTGCATTCCTCCACAGTGACACAACAACTGGCACTGCATTCCTCCACAGTGACACAACAACACCTGGCACTGCATTCCTCCACAGTGACACAACAACACCTGGCACTGCATTCCTCCACAGTGACACAACAACAACTGGCAGTGCATTCCTCCACAGTGACACAACACCTGGCACTGCATTCCTCCACAGTGACACAACAACACCTGGCACTGCATTCCTCCACAGTGACACAACACCTGGCACTGCATTCCTCCACAGTGACACAACAACACCTGGCACTGCATTTCCTCCACAGTGACACAACAACTGGCACTGCATTCCTCCACAGTGACACAACAACACCTGGCACTGCATTCCTCCACAGTGACCCAACAACAACTGGCAGTGCATTCCTCCACAGTGACACAACAACAACTGGCAGTGCATTCCTCCACAGTGACACAACAACACCTGGCAGTGCATTCCTCCACAGTGACACAACACCTGGCACTGCATTCCTCCACAGTGACACAACAACACCCGGCACTGCATTCCTCCACAGTGACACAACAACACCTGGCACTGCATTCCTCCACAGTGACACAACAACACCTGGCAGTGCATTCCTCCACAGTGACACAACAACACCTGGCACTGCATTCCTCCACAGTGACACAACAACACCTGGCACTGCATTCCTCCACAGTGACACAACAACACCTGGCACTGCATTCCTCCACAGTGACACAATAACACCTGGCAGTGCATTCCTCCACAGTGACACAACAACACCTGGCAGTGCATTCCTCCACAGTGACACAACAACACCTGGCACTGCATTCCTCCACAGTGACACAACAACAACTGGCACTGCATTCCTCCACAGTGACACAACAGCACCTGGCACTGCATTCCTCTACAGTGACACAACAACACCTGGCACTGCATTCCTCCACAGTGACACAATAACACCTGGCACTGCATTCCTCTACAGTGACACAACAACACCTGGCACTGCATTCCTCCACAGTGACACAACAACACCTGGCACTGCATTCCTCCACAGTGACACAATAACACCTGGCAGTGCATTCCTCCACAGTGACACAACAACAACTGGCACTGCATTCCTCCACAGTGACACAACAACACCTGGCAGTGCATTCCTCCACAGTGACACAAACAACACCTGGCACTGCATTCCTCCACAGTGACACAAACAACACCTGGCACTGCATTCCTCCACAGTGACACAACACCTGGCACTGCATTCCTCCACAGTGACACAACACCTGGCAGTGCATTCCTCCACAGTGACACAACAACACCTGGCACTGCATTCCTCCACAGTGACACAACAACACCTGGCACTGCATTCCTCCACAGTGACACAACAACACCTGGCACTGCATTCCTCCACAGTGACACAATAACACCTGGCAGTGCATTCCTCCACAGTGACACAACAACAACTGGCAGTGCATTCCTCCACAGTGACACAATAACACCTGGCAGTGCATTCCTCCACAGTGACACAACAACACCTGGCAGTGCATTCCTCCACAGTGAACACAACAACAACTGGGACTGCATTCCTCCACAGTGACACAACAACACCTGGCACTGCATTCCTCCACAGTGACACAAACACCTGGCAGTGCATTCCTCCACAGTGACACAACAACAACTGGCACTGCATTCCTCCACAGTGACACAACAACACCTGGCACTGCATTCCTCCACAGTGACACAACAACACCTGGCAGTGCATTCCTCCACAGTGACACAACAACACCTGGCAGTGCATTCCTCCACAGTGACACAACAACACCTGGCAGTGCATTCCTCCACAGTGACACAACAACAACTGGCACTGCATTCCTCCACAGTGACACAACACCTGGCACTGCATTCCTCCACAGTGACACAACAACACCTGGCACTGCATTCCTCCACAGTGACACAACAACACCTGGCAGTGCATTCCTCCACAGTGACACAACAACACCTGGCAGTGCATTCCTCCACAGTGACACAACAACACCTGGCAGTGCATTCCTCCACAGTGACACAACAACACCTGGCACTGCATTCCTCCACAGTGACACAACACCTGGCAGTGCATTCCTCCACAGTGACACAACAACACCTGGCACTGCATTCCTCCACAGTGACACAACACCTGGCAGTGCATTCCTCCACAGTGACACAACAAACACCTGGCACTGCATTCCTCCACAGTGACACAACAACACCTGGCAGTGCATTCCTCCACAGTGACACAACAACACCTGGCACTGCATTCCTCCACAGTGACACAACACCTGGCACTGCATTCCTCCACAGTGACACAACAACACCTGGCACTGCATTCCTCCACAGTGACACAACAACACCTGGCAGTGCATTCCTCCACAGTGACACAACACCTGGCACTGCATTCCTCCACAGTGACACAACACCTGGCACTGCATTCCTCCACAGTGAACAAACACCTGGCACTGCATTCCTCCACAGTGACACAACAACACCTGGCACTGCATTCCTCCACAGTGACACAACAACACCTGGCACTGCATTCCTCCACAGTGACACAACAACAACTGGCACTGCATTCCTCCACAGTGACACAACAACAACTGGCACTGCATTCCTCCACAGTGACACAACAACACCTGGCACTGCATTCCTCCACAGTGACCCCAACAACACCTGGCACTGCATTCCTCCACAGTGACACAACAACAACTGGCACTGCATTCCTCCACAGTGACACAACAACACCTGGCACTGCATTCCTCCACAGTGACACAACAACACCTGGCACTGCATTCCTCCACAGAGACACAACAACACCTGGCACTGCATTCCTCCACAGTGACACAACAACACCTGGCACTGCATTCCTCCACAGTGACACAACACCTGGCAGTGCATTCCTCCACAGTGACACAACAACACCTGGCACTGCATTCCTCCACAGTGACACAACAACAACTGGCAGTGCATTCCTCCACAGTGACACAACAACACCTGGCAGTGCATTCCTCCACAGTGACACAATAACACCTGGCAGTGCATTCCTCCACAGTGACACAACAACAACTGGCAGTGCATTCCTCCACAGTGACACAACAACACCTGGCAGTGCATTCCTCCAGTGACACAATAACACCTGGCAGTGCATTCCTCCACAGTGACACAACAACACCTGGCACTGCATTCCTCCACAGTGACACAATAACAACTGGCACTGCATTCCTCCACAGTGACACAACAACACCTGGCACTGCATTCCTCCACAGTGACACAACAACACCTGGCACTGCATTCCTCCACAGTGACACAACACCTGGCACTGCATTCCTCCACAGTGACACAACAACACCTGGCACTGCATTCCTCCACAGTGACACAACACCTGGCACTGCATTCCTCCACAGTGACACAATAACAACGGGTTCAAGCTGCTTTGGCGTAGTACTGTATTGCTCTTCTCATTGGTTTTCTGGACGCTTTTTCATTTTAATCATATAAATTTTACATTTTCAAGGTGGCCACTTATTATCGCAAGGAATACTCTGAGTCATAACTTAAAAAAGGTCACAAAGAAGGTAGGAAATGTGGAGGAAAAAGAAGAATGGTCAAGGCCACCACGCACGATCAGCCCGGCCGGATATTACCCAAGTCTGGAAAGGTTCGCCTATTTTACTCTTGAACACGTCAGGTTAGGTTACGGTTAGGTTACGGTTAGGTTTCTTTATCAACGTATAGTAACTTTGTATGGGGATAACATTGAGGGTATTTTCGAGAAATTCCTATGGTTAGTTTCGGAGCTACAGCCAAGCGTCTTCACCCGGAAAAGGCAATCCTATCCAGACTTAGGTATTATGCAGCCCGGCCCGGCGCACCCACCCACCTGCACGATGAGCGGCCGGTCCTCGGGGCAGGACGCCAGGTTCTCCCGCCTGTACCGCGCGTCCTTGACGAACACGTGGGCGTGCAGCATGGGGGTGTAGCACAGCTGGGCACCTGCGGGACACGGGGTTACCTCCATGCACACAAACAATCACACATGGAGATCAAGAGTTCAGCACATCAAGACCTTGGTGAATAAACACACACACACTCACACACACATATCACACACACACACACACACACACACACCACACACACACACACACACACACACACACACACACAGGGGTACTCCGTAGTGTAAGGGATAGCACGCTCGGTTCACAACCGAGAAGTCCCGGGTTCGATCCCCGGGTGGAGCGGAAACAGATGGGTTGTTTCCTTAAAACCCGAGCCCCTGTCCACCCAGCAGTGAATGGGTACCGGGTGTTAGCCGGGGGTTTGTGACCTGCTCTCCGGGGTGGTGGCTTCGGCCAACACTAGGCACTAAGGATGAATGATAAAAATGTTGATATGGAGACGGGGCCACAAGAGCGTTGCTCTGGCCCTGTAAAATACAACTAGATGAATACACACACACACACACACATCTATTCAGCTGACCCAGTCACTTTCATGTCTCCTCCCGTGTAATGAAGCCCCCCCCCCCCCCCCCCAGCCCACGTACCGTAGCGGCGGGAGAGCAGCCGCCACGCCAGCTCCGAGGCGTCCACCATGGGCGCCACCGTCATCTGCGCGCCGCTCAGCGTCTTGTGCCAGAAGTCGTAGCCGCGAGGCCCCGGCGTCACCTGCGGGAGGGAGAGGATGCACTGTAGGAGGGAGGGAACAGTGGGCCAAGTATACGCTGCTCGTTACTCAACATAGACGATTAACTTACCCTGAATCTGCTCTCAAAACAAGAACAAAACAGGAAAATCCAATATGTATTCTTATATCAGGAAGGGAATGATCCTCGTGCATTACTCCCGCCACCCTCACCGGGGCGCCCTGCCTCGGGAGCCCTGACTCACCTGTCCATGAAGCACACGCCGGATGGCCACAGTACCATCGCGGATCCTCGCTCCCCCATCACGGCTTTCCCATACACCTGCGGCCAACCAACTATCGGAAATGACTTCCATAACCTGCCCTAGACGGGACCTGTCCCGGGTATCAACACAAAATCCACTGACTTTCCAGCCAGCAGCCCCGCACGAGGGTGTTCAGGGCTGCAGCAGACGTGCAGGTGTGCCAACACGTTACCTTACCTGCCCCGATGCCTCACCGGGCGACGCGGCAACATTCATGATCAGAACCATCACCAGCGCTCTGCAAATACTGTCTCGGTGCCACTTATTACCTGTGCATGTTGACGTCGTGCAGGCGAGGCCATGAATCACGACCTCCACTATCATTCCGTCGGGGATGACACCGACATAAAAGCACGTCATGAGCTGCCTTCACCGTGCCTGTCTGCAAGCATGCGAGGGTGTCACGTTGCCTCCATGCTGATGAGCACACAAAGCAGCGTACCATCAAAGCGGCCCCTCAGTACAGGTAGGGGCGGGTGGCGCCGCCTGGCTGTGCTCTCCATCCTATCGCCAGACACACGATGCACCAGGGACCCCATGGCCTCGCGGCGCCGCACTCCCGGCCCTCACGTGTGTCTGCTTCTCCATGCAAGGCTTTCATGACCCCAATGAATGTGAATCTCTGTCTGCTATACATATAGATGCCATGACTCTCCACTAGGCAAACTGTATTCTTTTTTTCTTTTTTGTATCAGTTCATGAATCAGCAGCGGCGTGTCGGCCAGACACGCCCACCGGCTGTGCTGTCGGTGCGGGAGCTGCTGCTGCTGCTGCAGGCCGCCCACCGGCTAGGCACTTCATCAGGCTAGCCGGTCGTTGCCCCGTCCCTCGCCCTCACCTCCCTAAGGACAGCAGTAATACCAACAAGGAGTTTTGAGCTTTATTATTCAAAGTAATTACATGTTTCAGTCCTTTGGAATGGCCATAGTTTACATCTTTACAAAAACGATATGATACAAAACCCTCCATCTCAGTGTTAGGATAAGCCAGGTCGGGTTGGCGGTGTGTTGAGCGGGTCTGGCGGGCCCGGCCTCGGGCCCGGCCTCGCGCCCGCCCCGCGCCGGGCCCCGCCTCGCCAAGGGGTTGTGTCTGGCTGTGGCCGCGTCGTGTGCCGTGACTACATACATGAACTACACAGAGAGGCGTGAATTCAAAACTAAATCACGTGATGCTACAATGCTTCCAAGAATGTCTAAAATTATTGCGTAAAAAAGTTGGCACATAAATTAAGTTTGTTTTTCAGAGCTCTTTGGTTTCCTCGAATGGCTCGGTGGAGAAGAGGAGAGTGACCATCATCCACCACCACCATCACCCCTCCACCACCTCACCACCACAATTACTACTATCTCGTCCACCAAGAAAGTCACCACCACCACCACCCACCACCACCACCACCACCACCACCACCACCACCACATCACATCCATGATCATCATTTGGGCTCTTTTAGTCATCCCTCTCCCACCGAAACAATTGAGCATTTTAAAAACTAAATTTCGATGGTGGTGGTGGTGGTGGTGGTGGTGGTGACAGCTCCAGAGCTGATCAATATGAATTTGTACTTTTTTGGAAATTCACGATGACAAAAACAAGATTGGTGAGTTTACCCAAAAATGAGCCAATCTGCTCACTACACGGAAAAAAAGAAAAGTGAAACATGCCAAAACAGTGGCCAGGAATATTTTGAACAGGACACAATAAGATGAAATAAAAGATCCTCGTGATAGGAGTACCCAACCAACCAACCCATGTGAGTCTTGACGCTTACTTAGTTTACTCAATCTCGTGTGTAGTACAGGAAGTGGCTGATGCGCCCGTTAAGGCAAGTGATCGCTGATATGGCTCGAGATATCTGGGTTAAGAGGGAACTTGTGGCTCCGGCGCGGCGGGCTGCGGCTCCCCCACCCACGCCGGGCCGCGACCTGTGCTGCTCGGGGGTGAGATCCGAGAAGTAATTATCATGAATCCCGTGGGGGTGAAAACTACACTGGCGCCCTCAAGCAGGACCCGCCGTGAGGAGGCGACGCGTGCCGCTAAGGGAAGAAAGGAGACAGCTATCACAGGAATCTGCCCATCCGATATAGTGACACGGGGTTCACCTACAAGGGTCACTTCTCTACGACGATAACAACCACTAACTGTAAAGTAAGCTGCTGCTGCTGCTGCTGCTGCTGACTACACAACTAGGCAGGCGGGGGGAACACGAAGGCCCCGCCCCGCCACGCTACCCACCACACTGTCACGAGTCACGACGAAGACAACCCGACGGCTACTCTAGGTCCTAGCGGCGTGTATATGCAGCTACCGAAGCAGGCACCATCTACAGACTTGCTCTAAGGCGGCTACTGACTATCGGGAGGGTCGGGCCCCGTCCCTTCCCCAACTATACCCCCAGCCTTGCGCCTCTAGCCTTCTGCCTCACCCAGCCCAGCTCTTGACTCTATGAGGGTGACTTGGAAGGTGACTAGACTCAACAACAGCAACAACAATAACAACAACAACGTTAACAATACGGCGCCTGCAAGATAGAAGCACCACTACACGCGTTCCTTCCTTCCTTTCTTTCTTTGTTTCTTTCTGTTTCTTTCTTTTTTCTTTCTTCCTTCTTTCCTTATATATATACGGCGCCTGCAAGATAGAAGCACCTCGGCGGCCTTCCTTCCTTCCTTCCTTCCTTCCTTCCTTCCTTCCTTCCTTCCTTCCTTCCTTCCTTCCTTCCTTCTGGCTGTCAACACACAACCACATCCTCATCTTAGTCTCTCACCAGGTGACTCCTTCTCCACGCCGCTACTTAACTCCCGACGCCTCAGGATCGATAGCGCTCCACCATCACCTATTTTTATTCTCTTAATTAGCACACGTAAAAAATTAAACCCTTCATTAGAGCGTGAGTCACTGCGTCCTGAGTGAGCATGAAAACATTATGCTGGTTTATTAAGTTATGCGCCATGCTGCTTCCTCGAATGACCGTCAATTTGGGTGACTAAGTAGGCGTGATAAATAAGTGTCGCCCTTTGTGTCATCCGCCTTGCCATGGAGAGTATAAGACTACAAGGTCATGGTGGACAAGTATGTATTGACCCAACATGCCTGCCTACTATGTCAATAACAAAAACACGATCACTAAACAAGTATAAATAAAGTAGTCTTGTAACGTCACCTTCGAGGGTAAGAAGATAGAAATGACAGTTCCAAGATTGAAATTTACGAAAAGTTTCACAAAATCATGAAAATACAAACATCTTGAAGTATTGTAAACAAGTGTAAAAACATAATCTGAAGTGTAAAAGTTGCCTTGCGTTATTTACTTTAGCATGAGTGAGGGGTACCTGGAACTGTCGCCGATAGGAATTCTCGCCGCCGTCGTCGAGTGTTCCAATTCTTGATATTACAGGACCCAATATATACATTTAATCAAGTTTTACCAGTGTTTCTGCATTCAGGGGTGAAATACTATCGTTAGCTTGATCAGTTAGGTTAAGTTAGGTGCCAATGTCCAGGTTAGGTTAACAATTCCACGTCGGCGAGAGTTCTAGATTGGTGTTTCGGCGAGAATTCCCATCGGCGACAGTTCCATAAGCCGAGTGAGGCAGTTTTACCACCGCCACACTGACGCCTGTGTCCCTCTAGCGGTCAGGCAACGCACTAATTACCATACCACGCAAATAATTAAAAGGTCGTCTTAATTAACGCTCAGTAAACATTAATTAAACAAGCCACCGCGAAAATAAAAATAATTACTTGAAGGTCACGCAAGGAGAGGCGTTGTGGCGTTTATTTTTTGAGGTAAGCAAGTTTTTCTTTTTGTAAATAAATAATTAATTAATATTCGATAGATATTGCTCCATTTACTTTTCTTTGTCCCGCTCTGCCTCTCACCCTCAACGAACCATAAGACACGTTTGGTCTGTCACCCTTAAGAAACGTTCCATCATCCCTCACACCGAACCTGCAACTCTTAGAAAACAGCCTGTTAGCATCGTCCATGTACCCTCATAAACAGCCATTGCACTGTTAGCATCGTCCATGTACCCTCATAAACAGCCATTGCACTGTTAGCATCGTCCCTGTACCCTCATAAACAGGCAATGCACTGTTAGCATCGTCCATGTACCCTCATAAACAGTCAATGAACGGTTAGCATTGTCTACTCTTGTCAGATCCAGCGCACCAATCAACAGCCACGATCAGCTAGTCATCCTTAGACCACAACCAATCACCAATCACCAATCAACCCCACCAGGACAGTAAACCAATCGCCACCACAACCAATCACCAATCAACCCCACCAGGAGAGTACCCAATCACCAATCGCCCAAACCAGCAGCGTCACCCTCAGGAGAACACCCAATCACCCCTTCCTTCCTTCCTTCCGTGGACTCGTGACATTCTCGTCCTACCTCAGAATAACAACCAACCATCATCATCATCATCATCAGCGACTTACAGCACCTGGGGCGTGGACATAATCTCCTCAAGTCACAAAACTATAACTTTATTTTAGATATTACGACGTGAAGATACAAGATCCAAGAGCCTTTTTTTTTGTTGCCATCCTGACGCATTATTGGCTCTTCATTCAGTTATTTGGGACGAACCTCAGCCAATCACGACACGCTATGAAGCCCTTTTGGTCCATTTATTAGACCACCAACACGGGAGGGGACAAAGGCGTTGAGATTAATCACCATACTAACTAGGCATTTGTATGAAAGTAGGCCTATTAGGGAACGATGCATAGAAGCCAAAGGGAGGAAGAATACACAGAGATCCGCAGTTTTAACTCACCACGTAAATTCACGTCTCCAACCAACCATCTAGCATTGTTATCTCGAGTATGAATAATGACTTGCCATCCATTCCCTCTTCCTCTCCTTCCTCTGTGCTACCTCGTCAGGAAGGTCTTGGACGTTGCTAGTGTGTTTCTACTTGTAAAAATTAGATTAGTATAGTTGATGTGGTCTCTTGGGAGTGAGGGAGAGAAAAGTTGTCTGTGGGAGCGTCACGGAGGGTTGGAAGCCGTGTGGGATTAGGTGGGTTTCAGGTAAAGAGAAGGAATGTCTAGGTTGAGGGGGTGTCGTGTGTCTGTGGAGAGTGTGTGTGTGTGTGTGGGTGTATGTGTGTGTGTGTGTGTGTGTGTGTGTGTGTGTGTGTGTGTGTGTGTGTGGTGTGTGTGTGTTTGTGTGGGTGTGGTGTGGGTGTGTGGTTGTGTGTGTGTGTGGTGTGTGGTGTGTGTGTGTGTGTGTGTGTTGTGTGGTGTGGGTGTGTGTGTGTGTGTGTGTGTGTGTGTGGGTGTGTGTGTGTGGGTGTGGTGTGGTGTGTGGGTGTGTGTGTGTGTGGGTGTGTGTGTGTAGGTGTGTGGGTGTGTGGTGTGGGTGTGTGTGTGTGGTGGTGGGTGTGTGTGTGTCTGTGTGTGTGGTGTGTGTGTCTGGGATGTGATGATCTATGTGTGAACTGTGGTTTTGTGTCTCCTTTGAATGTGTTTGTATTGTTGTGAGTAGCTGATTGTTGTGTATTTTGCTCTACGAATGCTTACATCAAAAAAAAATTGTTAATGACTGTAAAGATGAAGGACGGGGAGGCGAGAAGCGAGAGGAACAATACCTGCACTGCTCTCAGCTGTGAAGATCAGTCAACATTCCCTAAGAAATCATCCACTCGCTCGATTTGATGCGGTGCCTCAAAAAATATACTGAAATACGAACTGACTCCCTTGCATCCCACGGCTGTTACGGCCCTGTAGCTCCTTCACATCCCCTGAGTGTTGTGTGTGGGTGTATCACAGGGGGAGGGGGGGAGGGGGGGGTCGGCTGCTGCCACTACGTTACACACTCTGGATCAACAGTCTGCAGGTCATTTACGTTTTTTTTTAGTGTCAAGTATTATATGTGAGAGCCAAGAGAAACTATTGCCTCATAATGGAGTCATGAACCAAGGGTGGAGCAGAAAGGCGCATTGCTCCCGGCGACACGGCGCCTTGAGTTATTGCTGAGGCAGCTGCCACCCTGCGGCACTCCTCCCGGGCGGCGCCTCAGCCTCCGGTGGGATCATCAGCCTTAAGGACGATACACTCAAGCCCGGGCGTCTCATCGACTCTACGTTTCTAGAGAAGCTGACGATGGGAACTGCTGACACACACACTAGGAGAGGTTGGCACGGGCGAGACGGCGCATCGGCCTGTGATGAGAAGGACCGGCGGGCAGCCCTGAGGCACTGCCCGCCGGCAGGAAGCATCGGTCGGGCACCGGAAAGAGCATTGGCACGACTCACGTCTGGTCCACTGAGTAACACGAACAAATGTTGCTGTCGCCGCCACGGCACGCGATTCACCACTTTGATATTTTCACAACAGTATGTAAGAATATATATTAGCATCATATTGCCAGTCCCTCTTTAAAATATTTTGGCAGTAATAAAACGTGTCATGAGCATCAATATGAATGTCAAAGGCCAGTTGAATATGTTTTGTGTCACAAACGAGTCACATTCACCGAGCAAGCCGCGGACGAGGCGCGGATCACCCCGTGCTACATGTGCAGCTCCACGTGCGTCGCCTCGCCGTTGCGGGGCTGTGTCGGCCGCCCCAGACAGGACTGGGTGGTCACCGCGCTGCTCCGGGGACTCACGCCCTCCGTCCCGCTCATCACCTTCACTGGACTACGGTTGGCGCCGGACAGCGAGCTGGTCCTGCCGTAAATATGGTTCCTGTCGCCCGCTGTGCCATTCATCTTCACGCGGCTCAGGATGCTGTGCCCGTTAGCGCGCCGCGTCACGTCGGCACCGTCCACCAGCGGACTCACTTTGGTGGGAGTGTGAGGTGCCCGCCCAGGGCTGGTTCGTGGACTGCGGCCCGGACTGTGAGATGGACTCGCGGTTGGACTAGAGGTACCAATCGTCTCTCCGTGGATGGCCCGCACGGTGGGTGGACTGGGAACTGTCTGGTCGCACTCCTTGATGGGGGAGAGGTGGGGGGCGATGCTGGAGCGGACGCGGCGGCGTGAGGGTCTGGGGCGAGGCAGAGGCATTGTCCGCACCTCACTCTCCTCCTCCACAGAGAATTCGCTCACCGCAGACGACACAGTGCGACTTAAGGACCGCATCTGTGCCCTCGACCGCACGGACTGGATCTGTGGCAGCTGCGGCACCGAGGAGACTCGCGCCGGGGGCGTCCTGGGTGCGGTGTTAGTGGGTGACACCATGCTGGACACGCCCCGGCCGCCCTGCTGCTGCTGCTGCTGAAGCCGTGATGCTTGGCCGTGGTGGGGGCTCTTGCCAAGCCCAGGCGAGCGAGCATCCTCCGAGGGCGTGGTGGGGGAGAGGCCCGGGGTGGAGGCTGCGGAAGACCGTGGTGACCTTATGGCTGTAATGGTGGTGTTGAGGGAATCGACGGATACAGTGGATAAGAGGGCGGTGTCAGTGGTGGAGGAGGGAGTGATCTGGTTACTTGGAGGTCGACGAGTGACTGCCCAGCCGCACACGGCGCCCTCCCTCTCCGCGACGCCGTCCCGCCCGTACGTGCTGAAGGAGTGTGCCGAGTTAGAGCCTCGCAGGTGGTGGCCGCGAATGTACTCGTAGGTGGTGAAGCCCAGGAATATGATGTAGGCGTGGAAGGCTGCAAGGTGCACCAGCAGGACCTCCGCCACCAAGGCCACGGAGAAGATCGTGGACAGCAGCCCGATGAAGGCGCCATCGTAAACTAAAGCACCGAAGATGGAGAAGTTGCAGTAGGGCGCCCCTTCCGAGCACGTCAAGGAGGCGTCGTCCTCGTCACCCTCAGGCTCAGACCTCTTGTGCGTGCTGTGCTGAGGTGTGAGTGTTTCCCAGGGAGACAGGTACTCCTTCTTAAAGTAGTAGAGCACAATCTCGGCGAGGCACGTACCCATGACGAGGAGGCACGCCAGGATGGCCGTCAGGACACACGCCAGAAAGATGCGGTAGTTGCGGCGACCACACGTGTTAGCATTTACAGTGGTGGTCAAGACTCACACATTATTGCAGGGCTGCATGCTGGTCCGGTGGAGGTGATCGTTATGCCAGGTGGCAACGACGTTCCGATGACAGTGTTTGGGGGGGNGGAAAAGAAAAAGGAAAGGGATGATGGGGTTAGAGATTCCTCGTATGGTCCTTTAGCCTAAAAAAGAGGTGGTTAAAAGGAGTTTCGCAAGAAACAACTGGAAAGAGTACACTTGGAATGAAAATTTTCATTTAAGATCAAATTTTGGGTTCCCTCCTGGAGGATTTGTGAGTGAGTTTGGGAGAAGGAGAGAGGGAAGAGAGAGAGAGAAGAGAGAAGAGGGGAGAAAAGGGAGAGAGAGGAGAGAGAGAGAGAGAGAGAGAGAGAGAGAGAGATTCAGACAGACAGATAGAAAGGGAGAGACAGATTCAGACAGACAGATACAAAGAGAGAAGAGAAAGAGAAATACAAACAGAAAGCCAAGACAGACAGACAGACAGAACACATATCAATTATATCTTTCTGAATAAACACACAACATCCTCCTTTACGCACTAATAACACGGCTTATGAACACTGGACAACAAAACACAGGACATAAACCGGCTTAGTGACACGAGAGAACACTTAAGCACTAAAGCTGTTCGTTTTAAATGATGAAATATAGAGGCTTTTACAAGGTTCCTATTCTTTATATGGTAATACATATACATCATGATAGTACGATAAAATAGCAGAATGGAAATTATAAGGCAAAAGTAACTGTGTATATGAAACAGAACAGAAATTTAGGAGAAAGAGATGGACAGTAGATTTAAGAAAGAAAGAGAAGAGGAGGAGGCTTGACTGTAGTTAGAGAGGTAGACAGATAGTAGTGATAAGACAACATATTAATAATAAGGCAAAAAAATAGTAGTGTATATGAAGCAAAACAGAAATTTAAGAGATGGAAAGTAGATTAAAGAGAGAGGAAGAGAGGGAGGAGAAGGCCTCAACTTACTTACCAAGAGGACGGAAGAGGGAAAAGGAGGGTTAGGAAGGTTATGTTAGTTAGGTAGAGGTAAAATGAGGCTTGACTGTAATTAGATAGGTAGACAAGCAATAAAATAGTAGAAAAGTAGTATAAAGTAGATCAAAGGTAGTATAAATAAAGTAGATTAAAGATAGTATATATAAAGTAGATTAAAGGTAGTATATATAAAGTAGAT
>JACEEZ010012448.1:222500-230582 GCA_016584305.1 Chionoecetes opilio | reverse complement strand
CTCCTCTCTCTCTCTCCCCTCCTCTCTCTCCTCTAAGTAGTCATAAATCATTATTAAAGCACCAACTCCCTACTCGTTTGCGTTCCTCTTTGGGGTTGTATAAGCATCTCAACCCCTTTCAAACACCTGGACTCAAACCTTCTACCTTCCTACCTACCTATAACCTACTATAACCTTCTTTGGCCTACTATAACCCTTCTACCTTCCTACCTGCATTGTCTAATTACAAGGGAGTCAACCTGCCTACCTAACACACCTTTGAGAGGCACCTGGAGTCCCCTGGAGGCTCTGTAGAGGTACGTCTTGACTTAAGTTCCCTCGCTGCCTCCTTTATATAATTTTTTTTAACTGAGGTACTGCAAAGAAGTAAATAAGGATTTTTTTTTGGTCTCTCCTATGCAGCTCCACCAACAACAACACACCACCACCACCACCACCACCAGCAACAACAATAACACCCACCACCACCAACAACAACAACAACACACAACAACAACAACAACAACCAGTGTATAATTTCCTGTTTTCTTGCCTCTTCCCGTTTTCTAAGACGAGGATAGACTCATGTATTCTTGGTGTCTAATAATAAAGGTAAATATATTGTTAAAAGCTAACATACACATTATTAAACCTAATTAACAAGTAAGTCTCTTTTCATCTGAGGTATCGAGGCGACACAAAGTGATAACAACCTTCTTAATGGAAATAATTAATAAAAGGTTCAAAATTAGAGTTCATAACTAGAGACTGCTGATGTCAATGAAGAGCTAAAAGGAAAATGCAGCTTCGTTTGACAAATTAAAAATACGTGACAGCGAACAACGGATGCTAAAATAAAACAAAAAACTGAAGCATTGACTTAATGAGATCTCCTCCTCCCCCCCCCCCACTTCCTCCTCCTCTTTTGAGAAAATATTGCGGGATAAAATAGTGTCTTTTCTCGATGAAAATAACTCAATATTAAACTCCCAGCATGGATTTCGAAATAAGAGATCCTGCTTAACAAACCTACTCGATTTTTTCAATGTCATTTATTCAAACTGGGACGCTAAAATTCCCTCGGATATAATATACCTTGATTTTCAGAAAGCCTTCGATACAGTTCCCCATAAGCGACTTTTGACCAAGCTAAGGGCACATGGCTTAGGAGAGCAGTTATGTTCATGGATTGGCGATTGGCTTTCAAATCGTAAACAACGGGTAGTAATAAATGGCGAGGCATCTGATTGGTTAGATGTTACTAGTGGGGTGCCTCAGGGCTCGGTCCTGGGTCCTACTCTTTTTCTGATATATATCAATGATCTGGACTGCGGACTTGTCTCTAAAATATCGAAATTTGCAGATGACACCAAATTAGGCGGTAAAGCATATACTAGAGAAAACTGCGAACTCTTACAACGTGATCTCGACAAACTATCAGATTGGAGTGATAAATGGCTATTAAAATTTAATTCCGATAAATGTAAAGTAATGCATATAGGCAACGATAACCTCAAATATAACTATCAAATGCAAAATAAATTGTTAACTGAAGTTCAGCAGGAAAAGGATTTAGGTGCCATCATCAGTAATGATCTTAAAACCAGTCCGCATTGCCTAGCTGCCAGTAAAAAGGCGAATATGATGTTGGGCTTCATTAAACGCAACTTTGAACATAAAACTCCGAAAGTAATGACACGATTATACACGTCTTTGGTTGGGCCGCACTTGGAATATGCCGTTCAATTCTGGTCGCCTTGTTTCGTAAAAGATCAAGCCAAATTGGAATCAGTGCAAAGAAGAGCAACCAAACAAATTGCATCTCTGCGAAATTCATCTTATGAAGAGAGACTGCGGAAACTAAATATGTTTTCCTTAAAGAATCGTAGAAACCGTGGGGACTTGATAGAAACCTTTAAGATCCTAAAAGGATTTGATGTCATTAATCAAGAGAACCTATTCGAACTTTCTCCTCAAGTGACAACAAGAAGTAACGGTTTAAAACTAAACGGTCAACGTTGCATTACAGATTTCCGTAAAAATTATTCCAATGTTAGAGTTGTTGATCGATGGAACAAGTTACCAGCAAAGGTTGTCGAAGCCAGCACAATAACTACATTTAAAAACAGACTTGACGCACACTGTAAAGTAAATGGATATTGATAGTGCCCTGCGAATCCATATTATAGTCCCCCGGATCGATTAGTGATAGTGATAGTTGTAGTGAGTATATTTCATATCCTATCATTCTTCACTACGAAACTTCCATGTTCCTATCTTCTTTAGGGACATGTATAATTTTCCAACTGTCCTCTTACATGTAGTTGATAGTTAGTAGTATGTAGTACAACAGATACCCTAGTTATGGACCAATGGGTCTCCTGGTGTCTGTTATTCCTATGTATTCCTATGTATAATACTCCTCCTCCTCCTCCTCCTCCTCCTCCTCCTCCTCCTCCTCCTCCTCCTCCTCCTCCTCCTCCTCCTCCTCAGCTGTCGGTACACGCCTCACTACCCACGTCACGATGCCTCAGAAATACATCATCGGGAAACGGAGATAAAATGCATCCTTTTTCAACGGCGTCTTGAATGTCTTCAGTGGAATTTGAACCCTGAGGACACACACACACACATACACAACACACACACACACACACACACACATACACAACACACACACAACACACACACAACACAACACACACACACACACACACACTTATGCTCCCTACGAGACAAACCTCCGTTCTTCCCCTTCCCTTTTCTCCTTTCATCCATTGCTCCCTCCCTCCTTTTCCCTTCCCTTCCTTTCCCTTCCCTTTCATTTCATCCACCCCTTCTCCCTTCCTTTCCCTTCCCTTTTCTCCCTTCACCCACCCCTTCTCTCCCTTTCCCTTCCCTTCCTTTCATCTTCACAATCCAAGACGGAATAGCAACGGATGTTTGAACTGAAAATTTCCAAGAGTGATTCTCGGAGGAGTCGAGTGTTTACGGCTCGAGGTTGACGCAGCGCTAAGACTTGAAGGGCCAGGCATAGAGTGTTTGGTGTCTTGTTGCTTGAGAAAGTAGAGACCGAAGGAGGGGGAGGGAGTGGGGGATAGGGACACGACTACCTTCAACCTCCTCCTCCAACCCCCACACACCTTAGCCTAACAACACACTTCCTAGCTCCCATCCCTCCCTCTCAACCTCCCCAACCTCCTCCTCCACCCCAACACACCTCTGCCTAACAACACACTCCCTCCTCCCACTCCTCTACAACTCCTACTCAGCCTCGCCAGATAAAACACTCCAGGTACTCCGCATTAACAAACGGTTAGAAGAAAAACAAGAGGTGAATGCCAGCAGGCGAAAAGGGGACGGGAAAAAAGGGGGAGAGAGGAGAGAGAGAGAGAGGAGAGAGAGAGGAGAGAGGGGAGAGGGGAGAGAGAGAGGGGAGAGAGAGAGAAGAAAAGAGAGAGAAGAGAGAGAGGAGAGAAGGAGAGAGAGGAGAGGAGAAAGAGAGAGAGAGAGAGAGAGAGAGAGAGAGAGAGAGAAAAAGAGAGGGGGGCTGGGAGGATTTACAGAAGGCCTAAAAGAAAAGAATGTTAGCTCAAAAATGATGAATTCATTGTATTTCGTCTGATTTTTTTTTTTTTTTTTTTTTTTTTTTTGGTGCCTATAGCGTCTGTAGGCAGTGGTGACCCAGGGCTCGGATGGAAGGCTCTGGAGGTTCACTTGAGGACTGCGATGGTTGGTCCTCGCCCGTGGTGGCGCAGGCAGGATTTTTATAGTGACGCCTGTGATTAGAGGCTCATGCCGCCCCCCTGTGTCCTCCGATGCACTCGCAATCGAAGGTAGAGTTGATGGGCAGAGCATGTGGGTGTTCTTAGGCCACTCGACGGTGCAGAAAGCTTTTAGTTTTCTTCGGGGATCGAACTCGGGTCACCGAGAACGCCAGTCGGAAACGCTAACCACTCCGCTACCGCCTCCCCATTTACTCGGGTTCATTAGGAGATATGATGGTGGTAGTGGTGATGATGGTGGTAGTTGTATGGTAATGGGGATGGTGTTTTCTCTCCAGCCATATGTTCATGTAAAGCAAGTCCTTCTCTTTTTACCATCGAGATGCAAATACAAATAAGAAAAAGGAAAAATAACAATGGTGTTAGGAAGGGAGAGTGTCTACATCTACATTAGGGGAGGCGGTAGCAGAGTGGTTAGCGTCACCGGGTGGCGTTCTCGAAGAAGACCCGAGTTCGATCCCGAGTGAGACCCATAAATCCACTTAAAATATTTCTGCACCGTCGAGTGGCCTAAGAACACCCACATGCTGCCCATCAACTCTACCTTCGATTGCGAGTGCATCGGAGGACACAGGGGGAGGCATGAGCCTCTAATCACAGACGTCACTATAAAAATCCTGCCTGCGCCACCACGAGCAAGGGCCAATCATCACAGCCCTCAAGTGAACCTCCAGGGCCTATACCATCCCACCCCTGGAGGTCACTGCCTACAAGCGCTATAGGCCAAAATGTAAAAAAAAAATTATATATACATATATATATATATGTGCATAACAACAATAACAAACACAAACATCACCAACATATTTTAGTCCCAGCTGAGACTGTACTTCACAACTTCACCCCTTTCGGTCTTCTCTTCTGATCAGGTCATTCCACTATTTTTTACCCAACCTCTTTACCCCACTTTTTCCCCTCTTTCTTTTTAGCCATTAAGCCCGTTGTCTCCTATCTTGCAATTCAACCCTAGCTGAGTCTGTACTTCTCAACTGCACCCCAAACAGTCTTATCTTCTTATCAGGTCATTCCACTTTTTTACCCTCACTTATTCCCCTCTTTCTTTTACCCATTATGCCCGTTGTCTCCCATCTAGCAGGTCCTCCTCCCCCAAGGTTCCTGGTGGTTGCGTTCTTCCTAATAAGAGTAGACAGCGCCCGGGAGTCTCTGAGTTGGATGGCCCTTGTCACCTGATCTCACCTCCCGCTCCCCGACCCTTCCACACGCGGCACCCTTCCACTTCTCTGCCCACACACGCAACCAGTCCACTTAAGGGATGGTTGGGGTCTTGTGTGCTTCTGTGTGGATGTTTTTAAGGGAGTTTCAAGAGTATTTACGTTATTTTTTGCATTAAGTTTATTTTCTTCTTCTTGCATTTGCTTGACCTCTTTACTTCTATCCAATACAATGATAGTGGAAGACAGACAGGTCATGTGTGTGTGTGTGTGTGTGTGTGTGTGTGTGTGTGTGTGTGTGTGTGTGTGTGTGTGTGTGTGTGTGTGTGTGTGTGTGTGTTATTCACCCATGGTCTTGTCCACGCGAGCTGGCTCGCGATCGCCAGTTTCACACCCTCCCAGTGCGAGCTTGGAGCTCATTATTACCGATCTTTGGGTAATGGTGGGACCTCACACACCACGCACCCCCATCCTCTTGCTCAAGGGGGACAGTACCACCCGAATTTCACAGTTGAAAAATCCCCGGGAATGAGCGGGGTTGGGGATCGAACGCCGGACCACAGAATGATGCCGGGCGCCCTAACCAACTGAGCCACACGGACGGCTCAGGTGAGGTTTATTCATCTAGTTGTATTTTACCGGGCCTGAGCAACGCTCGTATGGCCCCGTCTCCATATCAACACTTTTTATCATTCATCCTTAGTGCTTAGTGTTGGGGGAAGCCATCACCCCGGGAGGCGGGTCACAAACCTCCGGCTAACACCAGGTACCCATTCACTGATGGGTGGACAGGGGCTCGGGTTTTAAGAAGACCGCCCGTCTGTCTTCGCTCCGCCCGGGGATCGAACCCGGGACTTCTCGGTTGTGAGCCGAGTGTGCTTACCGCTACATTACGGAGTTCCCCTAATGCGTGGGTGGGTGGGTGGGTGGGTGGGTCGGTGTGTGTGTGTGTGTGTGTGTGTGTGTGTGTGTGTGTGTGTGTGTGTGTGTGTGTGTGTGTGTGTGTGTGTGTGTGTGTGTGTGTGTGTGTGTGTGTGTGTGTGTGTGTGTGTGTGTTAAAGTCTAATCAAATGCCACCTCACGCAAAGCAAAGCCGTGCAAGATATCATAAAAAAACAAAATTTTACAAGTACATATTCACTACATTTTCCAGGTCTTCTGTCACCGTCCAGGATTCGATTCATGGATTTTCGGTACCTGAGTAGAATGTGGTATTTGAATTTTTTAATTTTTTTTATTTCTTACACTGAAATATATATATATTTTTTTTAGTATAATGGTTGAACCGCTCGCCTACACCTTTCCTCTACCTTAACGTCGATATATTATCTCTTTCTTATCATATATTGCTTCGGTTTCTTTTGCTGGTGTTTATTTATTCATTGTGTCGCTCGATTTGTAGCTAGAGGAGGCGATATACAGGGTCATTTATAACTCTCAGGATTCTCAGAAAATCGTCATGTTGCATTAAAACATTGACAACCAGCCACTCCCGGATCAATAATGTTGCGTTAAGTAGAATCATAAACAAGCCCAATCGTTTATTATTACTGTTATTCCATCACAAGTGCAAATATGCGCATAGGGAGAAGCATATACTCTGAAATAGACCACTATATCTCTGGACTGTTCACGCGACAATGTTTTGAAATTGTCAGGTTGCATAGCGGCCTGCGGCCCGCCCGACAAAGAGATATAGTGGTCTACGGACTATCATATAGACTGGTTTATCAGTATATATGACATACTGTAATCTTCGTAAATGTTTGTTCTATAATATTATCAAATAAAAAACAGTAATACACGCTAAAGAAATGCCATTACGAGACTATGAAGAAATATGCATGAACTTTAAATAAATAAATAAAATCATCAATCGGGTAATTTTCCCAACTGAAGAGGTTATTTATTTAGTTAACGCTAATTTATACATGGTGCTAATTCATTTATCAGAAAAAGAAATATATAAGTAAATAAATAACATCATCAATCGGGAAAATTACTCGATTGATGATTTTATTTATTTATTTAACGCTAATTTATGCATGGTTCTAATTCATTTATCCGAAAACGAAATATATCAATGGAAAGCTAATAAAATTGCGCTTCTATTGATACCCTTCATGATAAAGGTTGACTCGCAAAGTTTTAAATGGCGAAGAGTTTAATTGAATATTAAGTTCATGCGTATTTCTTCAGAGTCTCGTAATGGCATTTCTTGAGCGTGTTTTACTGTTTTTTATTTGATAATATTATAGAACAAACATTTACGAAGACTACAGTATATCATATATACTGATAAACCAGTCTATATGATCCGTATATATATATATATATATATATATATATATATATATATATATATATATATATATATATATATAATATATATATAAATATATATATATATATATATTATATATATATATATATATATTTGAATCCGAGCGGTCCTCCGACTTCAGGCAATTGTGCGACAGGCCGATATTCCGTGCGCAGTCCAGGTTTACAGTGGTCTATGACTCTGACTATGATCTATATTACTATATTTTTACACAATCGCTAAGGCTAAATCTATGAGTATCTTATTTTAAACTACATCGCTGTTTTTCGCCAAATTGTATAGAATTAGCTGTCTCGTCACATTATTTTTTTCAGATACATACCTATATATTCATTTTTTGTTATCTAAGGACAGTCCAAACAGCCCCCCCCCCCTTTCACACACACACACACACACACACACACACACACACACACACACACACACACACACACACACACACACACACACACACACACACCTACACACACACACACACACACACACACACACACACACACACACACACACTAACTTTCCGATCAAATATGTGCCTCTTCTTCCTTGATAAATAACTTGAAATCGATTTAAGCAACACCACGAACTGACACGACCACGACGATTTTTTTTTCCAGGCTCAGGCTTATACCACGGTCCTTGATGAAATGAGGAACGACTCGAAGCACAAATGAACAAATACTCCACAAAGTATTACACTTACGTCATACCTAATTTTAGTCACTCAGTGGTTGGAGACGCATCAAGTTCTTTAGGTATACAAATGCGTTTGATTAATGTTGCGTCGAGGTCATTTCTAATTGGA
>JACEEZ010012448.1:205000-212500 GCA_016584305.1 Chionoecetes opilio | reverse complement strand
TATCTCACTCACTTACTCACTCACACAGTCACTCACTCTCACTCTTTCTCTCTCTGACACACACAACACATACACAACACACACACATCTCTCTCTCTCTCTCTTTTTCTCTCACACACACACAATATTGAATCAAGCATCTCCTCTAACAACCACCATCACCTTCACCACCACCACCACTAAAACACGTCCCATACCTGTAGTAGAGGATGCAGACGAACCCGTGAAGCACCATATTGACCAGGTGGTACCCCAGGGGCTCCAGGCCGTGCAGCAGGTAGTTGAGGCGGAAGGTGAGGACACAGAGAGGCCGGTACGACTTGTGACTTTGCTCCTGTAGGGGAAAAAGATAAAAATATATAAGCAAAATGAGAAAAAAATATTAGCAAAAAGAGACAAAATATAAGTAAAAAGAGAAAAAATATAGTAAGTAAAAACAGAGGGAATAAAATATAAGCATGTTGGTTTATAGTAGAGGGTGTGAGATAAATAAATAAATAAATAAAGAGGTGATATAGGTAGATATAGAATGGGGATAGACAGCTACAGAGGTGATATAGGTAGATAAAGAAGGGGAATAGACAGATACAGAGGTGATATAGGTAGATAAAGAAGGGGAATAGACAGATACAGAGGTGATATAGGTAGATAAAGAAGGGGAATAGACAGATACAGAGGTGATATAGGTAGATAAAGAAGGGGGATAGACAGATACAGAGGTGAAAGATATAGATAAAGATAGATAAGGAGGTGAGATAGATAGATAAAGATGATATAGAGGCAATAGATAGATAGATAGATAAAGAGGTGAGATCGATAGATAAAGATGATATAGAGGCGATAGATAGATTAAGAGGTGAGATAGATAGATAACGATGGTATAGAGGTGATAGATAAAGCTGATATAGAGGTGAGATAGATAAATAGATAAAGAGCTGATGTAAATAGATAAAGAGGAGAGATAAGATAGATAGATAAACAGGTGAGATAGATAGATAAAAATGATAGGCGATAGATACATAAAGAAAATAATGTAAATAGATATAAATAACTTTAGTGAGTGGATGAAATACACAAACAATTATTTCAGTAAAACTTGAATACGTTTGATGATTGAATACATTTTTAGATACAACAAAATAATTGAAAAAAAAATATATATGCGATTCTTCGTTTTAAAAATAAGTTGTTTGGTAATCGAGTTGCGGGAGACTGGAATAAATTATCTGCCAGTGTATATTGTATAAAAAAATACATTGTCATTGGGTTAATAATTGCTGTTTACGCTTGACTATACAGGAAATTGTTATTGCGACACACGTTCACACACCACCGATCAACAGGTCATACGTTATGCTGGGTTAGAGGAGGAGAGAGAGAAGAGAGAGAGCGCGAGAGAGAGAGAGAGAGAGAGAGAGAGAGGAGAGAGAGAAGAGAGAGAGAGAGAGAGAGAGAGAGAGAGAGAGAGATAGAGAGAGAGAGAGAGCGAGAGAGAGAGGAGAGAAGAGAGAGAAGACAGACAGACAGACAGACAGGACCAGACAGGGAACAGACAGACAGACAGACAGACAAGACAGACAGACAGACAGACAGACAGACAGACAGACAGACAGACAGACAGACAGACAGACAAACCGACCGACCGACCGACCGACCGACCGACCGACAGACAGACAGACAGACAGACAGACAGACAGACAGACAGACAGACAGACAGACAGACAGACAGACAGACAGACAAGACAGACAGACAGACAGACAGACAGACACAGACAGACAGACAGACAGACAGACAGACAGACAGACAGACAGAGACATACAAACAGACCGACAGACAGACATACAAACAGACAGACAGACCGACACACACATACAGAGAAAGACAAGCAGACATTTTTTCTTTCTTTCTGACAAATTTTTATCATCATTATCATTTCATTTTGTAGTGTAGTGTATTTCTGTAATGTGAGTGTTATTTCTATTCTCTGTGACAATTTATTTCTGTTTATTTTATTCATTATTAACTCTCTCTCTTCATTATTATTATTTTTTCTTTTTTGTCTCCTAGATGGTTTTTTCTACTATGCAGTAGTTTGTCTACTATGTATAGTAGTACTATACAGTATTCTCGTTTTCCGTGTTGTCCATCCTCCCCTAACTCTTCTCCTCCTCCTCTCCTCCCTCCTCCTCCTCCTCCTCCTCCTCCTCTCTCCCCTCCTCCTCCTCCTCCTCCTCCTCCTCCTCCTCCCTCCTCTCCTCCTCCTCTTCCTCCTAGCGTGAACCAGTTTCCTCCGCTGTTAGGGAAAAGAGATGCTATGACAGATTGGTGAAAAGATTTTGGAGGGGTTTTAGTCAGATAATTTGCCTCCAACTCTCTCTCTCTCTCTCTCTCTCTCTCTCTCTCTCTCTCTCTCTCTCTCTTCTCTCTCTCATCTTCATTTGCCCCCTTTTTTTTTACAGCTTCGTCTTCTTTTTCTCTCTCTCTCTCTCTTCATCGTTCAATTTGCTTTTTTTTACAGCTTCGTTTACTTTTTCTTCATGGTCTGTCTTTTTCCTCCTCACCCAGAACGCATTCCCGGGAGACGATAAAGAGTAGTTTCAGCCCTAAATGTAGCCGTCATTTACTGAGATTCTTAATATTTCATCAGGTCTGTAGCGTTTCTGAAATCCTGAAACTGACAAACGTAATGCAGATTTTCATGAATGGCACAAAACAAACCTTCTCTGATTCTGACGCAAAATGTGAAAATTAAGAAATCAAAATGTGACGTGAAAATGAAGTGATGACGAAATGTGACGTGAAAATTAAATGATGACGAAATGTGACGTGAAAATGCTGACGAAATGTGACGTGAAAATGCTGACGAAATGTGACGTGAAAATGATGACGAAATGTGACGTGAAAATGATGACGAAATGTGACGTAAAAATGATGACGAAATGTGACGTGAAAATGATGACGAAATGTGACGTGAAAATTATGACGAAATGTGACGTGAAAATGAAATGACGAAATGTGACGTGAAAATGAAATGATGACGAAATGTGACGTGAAAATGAAATGATGACGAAATGTGACGTGAAAATGAAATGATGAAATGTGACGTGAAAATGAAATGATGACGAAATGTGACGTGAAAATGAAATGATGAAATGTGACGTGTAAATGAAATGATGTCGAAATGTGACGTGAAAATGAAATGATGACGAAAAGTGACGTGAAAATTAAACAGCGTAAAGAGAAAAATATATTAAAAACAAACTTCCCTTGTAAATTACGACACAACTTCAAAATACTTCAGCTAACTCGGAATTAAAATAACATGGGTTCATTCTACAGCATAAGTAATTAATTATACGGTGTGAAAACTAGGTTAGGTAAATGCTAGAAATGTATGGGCGAAAAATTAGCTAAATATTGGATAATTATTGATTGTCCTCACTTATTGAAACTCAAATGCGGTATCAGTGCATATTCATAAAGCTAAAGAATATTAGATAAGTATAAGTAGGAGTAGAATTAGTCCTTACTTAATCATAGTAGTAGTTGTTGTAGTTGTTGTTGTTGTTAGGACAGAGTTATAGGTTGTTTACGATGGATCCAGAAAAAAAATTGTGTTTATTGTGCCATGTTTTCCAAATGATTAACCCCTTGAGACCCAGAACGTAATTTTCATTGTAATTTTTGTACCATTAGACGATTTTTCATTAGTATAAGTAATATTTTATAGATATGACCTGTTTAGTATCCTTGTCGACTAACTAATTTGGTATATTCAGTTACTTTTCGTAATTTTATGGCTCGACAACATACGATTTTGTATAGCAAAGGAAAGATCTGGGCGTGAAGGGGTAAATAACATAACTCGTATCTAGTAATATCAGGGTAAGTTTATGTACTAATGTTGCTCTTTAATCATGGTAAGTGAAACAGTCATCCACTTAAGAGGAAGGAAAGAATAAGAAACACGGGATGCTGTTGTGAGAAATAAACGAGAAAAAAAGAAGAGGAAAAAGAATAGACGAGATTTTCACCAGGGATTCAAAATACTTAAAGTTTATTGCATCCGTGATAAAAAGGTAGACCGAACTGAAAATAAAGTGGTGGACAAGAGATTCAAATTCTTAAAAATGCAAATAAAAGGAAGAGGAAAAATAAATGAAAAATAGGAGGAGGAGGAAATAAAAGAACTGAATACCAGACAACATGATGAGTTTTTATCATCGTTCAGTTCACTAATATTGTCTATTTCGAACACGACGACGCAAAATTGTAAATGATGAAAATACTCGAAGAAACATGGTGACCGAACCCAAACATTAACATAAATTGTATCATCTTGTTATTTACCACAATGGCAAAGGAAGTCGTTAAGCTACAGTCTCTCAGATCTTTAGTAGATTATAATATGCTGAAACGCAATTTTATCAGTCTTCAAGATTCGCATCAAATATAAATTTAAAAAAACATTGACCAGACGAAATTCTTTATTTTTCATCAGCAGCGTCAAAATAAACACACTCAAAAATATGAATGAAAATTATACATTAACTTAGCAGGTAAATGAAAAAAAAATGGATATGAATAAATAATAACAGAAATATATAAAATCACTGTTGCTGCTTCTACTTTTAACAACATAACAATATTTACTCGTAATTACTTCACCCAGTGTGTAGTGTACATACTGCCCTTGGTTTTTTTTCGGGCCATTTCAAAATTTCCATTCCAGTTTTTAGCCTAACGAGTAAATTGTTTGCTCACTTGCCCAACGAGCTCGAACAAAGAGGCTGCTCGTTTCTGTGCAAGCAAAACTCTCCCACCACTATAGTATAAAACGGTATAGAATATTAAAGCAGATACTCGCGTTTGCTTCTCCCATTCCCTTTTTTTTATCTTTTTTTTTATATGTATTTAGCCTGTTTTCTGTTGTCTTTTTTTTCTTCTTTTTTTTTTAGCTTTAGTCCACCACTTTATTTTCCAGCTCGGTTTTCCTTTTACAGTTTTTTCCATCACTGCCAACTCTGATCCCTCGCTTCCTAACCTTTTTCTATATTTATTTTGCCTTCACAATACATTTATACTCTTATTTCCAGCGGTATTGTATATTTGCTAACTTCATATTCTGTATATTTCATATCTCAGTTATATTCATCATTCGTATCGTTGCAATTATTCTCTTGTTTTTTATTTCGTTATCACACAGTTTCTCATATCAGTTTTTATTTTCTTATGCACCGTTTTATAAATAATTTCGTTCTATATTTAACTTTCCTTCCCTTCGTTCTCTTATCTACGTTCCCTTTACTTAGGTTTTACAATCTCTCTTATCTATATTTACACTTCGTCTTCATCCCTTTGTCTCCTCCCCTCCCTGCTATATTTTTATCTCAGATTTTTTCGTTCTTTAATTTCTGTTCAGTTCCTCCTCATCTTTTATTCCACAAGGCGCCTCCAAAACAGTAATTCCGCCCCTGCACTCTGCCAGGAAGCCGCCTTTGGTATACTGTGCAACTTAGAAATACGTTTTTGCACTATTAATTAACCCCTTCGCGCCTAGATCTTTCCTTTGCTGTAAAAAAATATGTATGTTGTCGAGCCATAAAATTACGAAAAGTAACTGAATATACCAAATTAGTTAGTCGACAAGGATACTAAACAGGTTATTTCTATAAAATATATCTTATATTCACTAAAAAAATACCCGTCAGGGTGGCTCGGTTGGTAGAGCTGCGGGCTCGCGTGTAGCGTCCCTGCATTCGGTCAGCGGTTCGAGCCCACCAAGTTCGCCCTGGCGTGGTGGCGCTTTGTATAGTCAATAACCTTGTAGTTGGTACTTGCAAAGTGTCTAGATAGGATCAAAGTATCTTATCTTATCACTAAAAAAATCGTCTAATGGTACCCAAATTACAATGGAAATTACGTCCTGGGTCTCAAGGGCTTAATGTAACCTTGGACAATGCTTCAATATATACAGTTTGCGTGGATAATCAGTGCGCGCCTCCGAAAAGTGAATGTTTACACGTATGACGCACCATGTTTATAACAAAATAATGTAGAATATCAACACTTACAATTGTAGTTAGTATTTCGTTGCGTAGTCCTTCCTCTTGATGACCCTTTGAAGGCGATGTGGTACACTGTCAGCAAAATTTTGAAGGTACTCAGGCTTAAATTCTTCCCAACACTTTCGGAGCTCCAATTCAAGCTTGGGGAGTGTAGAGGTGTCACGTGAGCGGAGTTTGTCTTTCATGATGGCCCAAAGATTTTCTATGGGTGATATATCGGGAGAATTACCTGGCCAGTCATCTATTCTTCCAATCTTGCAGTCATCAAGCCACTGTATCACATCTCGAGCTGTGTGGCAGGATGCTCCGTCCTGTTGGAAAATCTGTGCCTGTGTCTTTTCAAAGCAGGCCTCCAGGTGGTCATTTAAAAGATCAAAATACACCACTTTGTTAACAGTTGTGTTCTTTGGGAAAATAACTAAGTTCCCAATACCATGAAAAGTAAAGCAACCCCACACCATTAAACTGGGAGGGTGTTTTGTGGTCTTTCGTGTGTAGCGAGGCTCGGTGGGGTCTGAGCCGGGACGACGGTACACTTTTGCTGGTCCTCCTCCACTCACACAAAATGTGCTTTCGTCACTCCACAGCACAGCCCGCCACTTGTCGAGAGGCCAATCTCTGTATTTCTTTGCAAGTGAAGCCTTTTCTTCCTTTGGCGGTCATTTATCAGTTGCTTATTCCGCGCCCGGTAACACCTGTAGCCAAGGTCACGTTTCAAAGTTTCCTGTACAGTACGCAGCGACACACTACCAAGAAGAGTATGATTTTCCTCCTTCAGTTTTCTGGCTGTAAGGCTAGGATTGGCATCAAGCTGTCGCCTTAACACGCTCCTGGTTCTGTTACACGTTTTTTTTGTTTCCTAGGTTGTTTTTTTGGAAGCGGGAGATTCACCTCTCCGCCAGCCTTAAATCGGCGGATCAAATTTTGCACTGTTCTAATCTTTAGTCCTTTAAGCTTGCAAATTTCCTTATTATTGATCCCAGCCTTGTAAAGATCAATGATTGCTTGAATCGTTGTGCCATCCGTATGTTTTCCACCTATTATGTAATCCAGCAAAAACAGGCAAAAACACGGGATGTAGGTGAACGCTGCAGGCTATAAGTTCAAAATCATGCAAACTGTCAACCGCCTATGGAGGGAGGAGAGGGAGGGAAACCCTCCCTCCCACACACCGGTGAGTGTGCAAGATGATGTACGTCGCTGTCAGACATACGATTCATGCCTTCTGCATTTTTTTATAGTTTGGGAAGCAACTTTAAATCTGCGCGGTAAATCTCGATGAACGGGTTCTGGCGTAAAGATCATCCGCGCAAGCCTGTACATCAGTCTTTCTTTCTTGAGGCAATTTGAATAATGTATGTGGCTGGTTTTTTAAAGTTTGATGGTCTTGCTGGCGTGAATGTTGTATACAAAACAATCTATATTCTGATG
>JACEEZ010012448.1:195000-200000 GCA_016584305.1 Chionoecetes opilio | reverse complement strand
TGTGTGTGTGTGTGTGTGTAGGGGGGAGTAGGTAAGGATTGCTTATAAAATTAACTAAAAAGGAAAAAAAGAATACAAACACAGGAAGAGATAAACTAAAAAAAAGTCGTGGGAGTGTTTTTAAAGTGAAAGAAGAAGAAGAAGAAAAAAAAGAGAAGTAAATTAATTCCAATGTGTGTTCCGGTGGAGTGCATTATACACAATTTTATTTTTTTAATACATTTTGTTCTCCCTCTTCTTGATCATGAGACAAGTAAGGTACGTGATTAATTGATGGTAAAGTTCTGATGTTTGTTCTAAATTCTTTCTTTATTATTATTTATTTATATTATTTATTTGCATTATTTTTTTCTTCATACTTTTTTTTTCTTCTTCCCTGCCCTCCCTTCCTTGCTTTTATATTCTTACCTCCATTATTCCTCCCTTCGTGCCTTGATTGCGTTCATATTTGTCTTTCTTATTTTTTCCATTAAATTCTCCTAGTTATTCTTTTCTTGTATATTCACTTGTTTGAATTTGTGCTCATTTGTATTCCAAGTCACGTCCTCTTTCTGCCCTTCACTGCGCCTCATCACCATCATCACCATCATTGTCACCATCATCATCACCATCATCATCATTGTCACCATCATCATCACCATCATTATCATCACCATCATCATCATCAGTATCATCACCATTATTATCATCACCATCATCATCATTGTCACCATCATTATCATCACCATCATCATCATCATCATCACCATCAGTATCATCACCATCATTATCATCACCATCACCATCATCATCATCATTATCATCACCACCATTATCATCACCACCATTATCATCACCATCATCATCACCATCATTATCATCACCACCATTATCATCACCATCATTATCATCACCATCATTATCATCACCATTATCATCATCACCATCATTATCATCATCATTATCATGCCTCGCCTTCTGCTGCCTCTATATCCTCTTGTTATCTATCGTTTTTATTCCCCCTTCTTCTTTTCATTCTTTCTCTTGTTTGTTCCTCCATCTCTACACTCACACCCTTTCACACATCCTACACACACCTTTCCCTACCCTACCTATACACACACACTCACACCCTTTCACACATCCTAAACACACCTTTCCCTACCCTACACACACCTTTCCCTACCCTACACACACCTTTCCCTACCCTACAAACAGCCTCTCACCCTTTCATACATCCTACACACACCTTTCCCTACCCTACACACACCCTCTCACCCTTTCACACATCCTACACACCGAGCACGCAACTTGCATCATCCTTCATCGCAATTGCCGTCGCCTCCCTTTCTAAATAACTCATTAATTCCCGTTACTAACTTCTCCTCTTACTAACTCTCGTAAGTAATCTTCGTTTCTCGTACAAGAGAAGGCACATATATCTTCATTCAAAAATATAATGACAATAAAAACAACAATGAAATGATGTCTCTAATAATACATACAGTACAGTATTGAGTACAAATACAACATTAAGATACAACAACTATCTTTCGTGGCTCGCTCTTGGCCAACTTATAGAGTCAACTGGGATACACTTGCTCGGTAGCTTACTTATGCTTTGTGAATCCACCAAATGCAAATAAGCAAAACAATATAAAAAAAAGTTGCGTGGTATCAGAGGCCCCTCAGATATCTAACCTCCTGTTTTATTGCTTATTTGTTGGCTTCAGTTTGCATTTTTTTGATTAGTCGTTATTGCATACTGAGTTATATATTTCCTCGTTATGGCAACTAATGATGAGATTGCAATGAACGTGAAAATCAATAATCATAAGAAACAAACTAAGAAGATAGCAAAACAACCATAACACATTTTGAAGGAAAGACTGGATAAATGTAGATAATTGTACGTAGATACGGAGACGGGACCACACGAGTGTAGCTCAGGCCCTGTAAAACACAACTAGGTAAATACAACTGGATAAATACAACTCTTATTATATATATTACAAATAATGGCAACAGTTGTGAGGGGAATGATAATGACTTCCAACTCATGTTTCCAGACTCATGATACAGTGAACATTTACTCACCCTTGGATATATTTATTGCTGCATTAAAATGTACGTAGCTTACACACGCGGCACTGTGAGGCTACAATATGAGGTTATAAGTCAGGGCTCAGGGCAACGATATGAGTAACGCAACCCCTTAGTGTGGGGGGTTGGGGGTTGGGGGTTGGGGGGGTTGTGTGTGTGTGTGTGTGTGTGTGTGTGTGTGTGTGTGTGTGTGTGTTTTTACATTTGTGCCTATAGCGCCTGTAGGCAGTGGTGACCCAGGGCTCGGATGGTAGGCTCTGGAGGTTCACTTGAGGGTTGTGATGGTTGGTCCTCGCTCGTGGTGGCGCAGGCAGGATTCTTATAGTGACGCCTGTGTATGAGAGGCTCATGCCGCCCCCCTGTGTCCTCCGATGCACTCGCAGTCGAAGGTAGAGTTAATGGGCAGGACATGTGGGTGTTCTTAGGCCACTCGACGGTGCAGAAAGGTTTTGGGTTTCTTCGGGGATCGAACTCGGGTCACCGAGAACGCCAGTCGGAGACGCTAACCACTCCGCTACCGCCTCCCCCTGTGTGTGTGTGTGTGTGTGGTGGGTGTGTGTGTGTGTGTGTGTGTATTGTGTGTGTGTGTGTGTGTGTGTGTGTGTGTGTGTGTGTGTGTGTGTGTGTGTGTGTGTGTGTGTGTGTGTGTGTGTGTGTGTGTTGGGGGTGTGGGTGTGGGTGTGGGTGTGGGTGTGGGTGTGGGTGTGGGTGTGGGTGTGGGTGTGGGTGTGCGTGTGCGTGTGGGTGTGTGTGCGGGTGTTTTCCCATCCAGATAAATTGATGTGAAAATGATAGGAGTAACTGTTTTATTTATCTTTTCATTTCCTTAAGTTTTCAAAGTGTTATATTTCCTGTTATAACGCGTTGAGGACCAGAAGGGCCTAAGTCACATCAGCCTAAAGCGGCCCACACTAATACGTAACAATTATGTACTAATACGTTGGTTCTTTTGATACCTCCTGAGAGTGTTGGTGTTGCTTCAATATACTCTTAAAGTATACATACAGAAGGGTGTTGAATCCCTCTCATTATCCAACTTTCTGATGTACTTTGGCTTTAATTACAAGTTGGAGAGGAATCACAAAATGAGATTCTGCCGTAATGGTACCACTACCACCACCACTACCACTAACCACTACCACTACCACCACCACTAACAACTCCTCATCTTCTTCCTCTTTCTTCTACATGCATTCACAGCCTTAATATCTTCTCTCAAAAGTCTGACATCCCCCTATAAGCAAAACACAATAACAAAAGCAATCAATAGTATCAAAGAAGTGGTTGTTATTGATAGTAGTAGTAGTAGTAGTAGTCGTAGTAGTAGTAGTGGTGGTAGGAAGGTGGCGGTGGTGGTATCTAAAGACGTGGCTGCTCTCTTGGGTGAATCGTAGGTGTATCGTGGCGTTATCGTGGGCGTTATCAGTGGAGGAGGAATGAGTTGTATCCCTGAGGGCGTCATTAGGACTCCATTGGTGAAGGAAGAGCAGACACACACAGGCTCTTGTCACGCCTGGGTAACGACGCCAAGCCAGGCAGCCGATGCATTGCCGGAAGAGGGTGAGGGTGGTGAGACTCCAGAAGGGAAGGGGGGGGGTTTGGAGGGCGGACAGGTTATAAAAAAAAATCTTTTTTTTAGGACGGGCAGGTTTTTAAAAAAAATAAAAAATTTAGGGCAGGCAGGTTTTTTTTAATTTTTTTTACGTTGGAGCCTATAGCGTCTGAAGGCTATTATTATTATTATTATTATTATTATTATTATTATTATTATTATATTTTTTAAGGTGTAGCAGAAGAGATTAATTAAAGTGGTGTCCGCAGAAAAGAAAACATGATAGAAATATTCCTCGTTCTGTTCAACAAAAAGCATGCCAAACAAGAGGAAACCAAAAGAACTTTTATTATCAATGTGGAACAAAAGAAAAAGTATTATGAAGCGGCAGCAACACTAACAAAAACAGCTGTCAAAAGTATTAAAAAAAAAAAAAAAAAAATACCCTCCCCCCCCCAAAAAAAAAAAATATATATCCTGCCCGCCCTAAAAAAATGAAAAAATTACAAATATATAGAAAACAAAACCAATGGGGAGTCGTTACAGGGAGGCAACACCCCAAGACATCATTAGATCTGATCTGCGTAAGGTTTATAAGATAGATAAGACATTTTTAAATAAGATAATCCTTTTCTCCTTTGTGTCAACTTCTCATGCCTCAACAAAAACAACACTAATAACAACAATGACAAAAACAACAACACTACATCTATTCATTTGATATGCATATTTAATAATCGTCGTTTTGTATAACCTTTCTATCCATTTAATTGATGAACTGCTGTGTGAGGTGCTTGGAGTGTTGTCCTGTAACCTTTATTGTTTTAGTTTTTCATTGTTGTTTGTTCTTCTTTATTTTCATCACACAATAGTTCACCGCATTTTATACTGAGCAAACATTTAGTGGTGGTGATGATGATGGTGATGGTGGTGAACGTGGTTGTGGCGGTGATGATGGAGATAGTGGTGGTGGTGATGATAAGTGATAGTGGTGGTGGTGCTGTTATGAGGTGTCTATGGTGGTAGTGGTGACGGTAGTGGTAGTGATGATGATGATGATGGGACTCTGTTCAACACACACTTCACCACAAATATAAATTATAATAATAATAAATAGTCATATAGAAAGAAAAAAAAACTTCATTATACATTGATACTTCATTATAAATAAACGTAGGTGTAACGTAAATAGGTGTAGACGAGCTCTAAGACGCTTCCCTGACCCATCTGCTGCTGCTTAATAGAAACTGTCTGGATAAAAAAGTGGCCATTAAAGTAAACTATTAAAGTAAACTATTAAAGTAAACTATTAAAGTAAACTACAAAAGAAGCAGAAATAGATATTCGGGCACGGGTTTGGTTTGAG
>JACEEZ010012448.1:185000-190000 GCA_016584305.1 Chionoecetes opilio | reverse complement strand
GTACCTGATGCCAGTAATAAAAAAATATCGTAGGTCAGATTCTAAAAGCATAAGTTTTTACTAATTAGTCGAAACTTTGGCAATCATTTACATGCATTTTTTCAACCTTTTTGAACACACACACACACACACACACACACACACACACACACACAAGCTGGCGATGGCGAGTCCTGTGCGCATGATCAAGACTGTGGGTGAATTACTTGCACACACACACACACACACACACACAAAACACACAAAACACACACACACACACACAACACACACACACACACCACACACTCCGTACTCCGTAGTGTAGTGGTTAGCATGCTTGGTTCACAACCGAGAAGTCCCGGGTTCGATCCCCGGGCGGAGCGGAAACAGATGGGTTGTTTCCTTAAAACCCGAGCCCCTGTCCACCCAGCAGTGAATGGGTACCGGGTGTTAGCCGGGGTTTGTGACCTGCTCTCCGGGGTGCTGGCTTCGGCCAACACAAAGCACTAAGGATGAATGATAAAAATGTTGATATGGAGACGGGGCCACACGAGCATTGCTCTGGCCCTGTAAAATACAACTAGATGAACAACACACACACACACACACACACACACACACACACACACACACACACACACACACACACACACACAATAAACTAAACACACACGTCTCTTAAACTAGTGGTGAAATGTTTTCCTCAAGAATATGAAGAGAAAATTATAGCCTTGGTTTTTTTCCGCCACATGGGCTTAATCAAGGTTACCCGAGCGCTCAACAATACCCGCGCCCTGGCGATCACCAACAGCCAGTATATAAAATAATAAATACTTGGTTATTACGCGGTAAGTTTTATATACGACTAACTCTAATCCTTACTTGCACGTTGCTTCTTAAATCATTTCCAAGCAATTACTCACAGAGAGGTAAAAGGTGTTTATTAGGCAGAGTTTCTCTAATTACTGCTCACCTGTTCTCATTTCCATGCTGTCAAATATATTTAAGTAAGACTGGCTGGAGGGCATCAGTCTGCCTGTACCCATGTGTGTGTGTGTGTGTGTGTGTGTGTGTGTGTGTGTGTGTGTGTGTGTGTGTGTGTGTGTGTGTGTGTGTGTGTGTGTGTGTGTGTGTGTGTGTGTGTGTGTGTGTGTGTGTGTGTGTGTGTGTGTGTGTGTGGTGGATGCAGGCGGTGGTGTGTGGTGTGGTGTGTGTGGTGGATGCAGGTGGTGGTGTGGTGTGGTGTGTGTGTGTGCGTGTGTGTATGTGGTGATGTATGGTGTGGTGGTATGGTGTGATGGGTGGTGATGTGCGGTGGGTGGTGGAGTGTGGTGTGGTGTGGTGTGGTGTGGTGGTGTGGATGTATGGTGTGTGTGGTGTGTGTATGTTTGTGTGTGGTGTGATGGGTACTGCTGTTAAGGACGAGGGCCAAAGACTCATTCGTGCTTCTCTGAATGTGCTGTCTGTTCTTTATTATTGTGTTGCTTATACTTAAAAAAAAAAAAAATCTTTGTTTCGTTTCTAAGGTTAAGACTTTATTTAGCACCTGGCGTATTCCATCCCCTGTACTCTATGGTCTAATAACTCTAATTAAAGTAAGTATACTATATATATGTATATAATGTATCTATGTGTCCGATGTACCTCTGTATCCTATGGTTTAAATGAAGTAAGAAGGGGGTAATAAAATAAGTAATAAAATAACTAATTGAAATAAGTAAGATATAGCTTTTCCTTCATACATCTTTGGCATTCATATTAATGTATCAGGAGCCATAATAAAACTTTCCATTCTCACATCTAACATTTTGTTTATTGCTTTTCCTTCACAGTAACAATCCTTTCTTCAATACATTAAAAAGTCACAGGTCTCTTATTCAAAATACTATTCACCATCACAAACTATTTTTTTCCTGGTTTAAAATCTGACGAAATGATTATATGAAAGAACAAAAAATCTTTATCTCAGTAAATAGTTCTCGAAGTTCCACGTAGAATAAAGAACAATGACTGTCTTCGTCTTTGTTGTTCAGGTTGTTCACCGTCATCGTCCCAAGTGTTCTCGAAAGGTTCCTATTGTTGGCTCCAAAATTTATGAACTTCTGCATGAGTTTGACGTGTAGTGTTCCGGTCTCAAGCAGCATCCAGGGCTTTAAACTTTACTGAAATTTTCCAACAACCTTTTTCCTGGTTGGTGCGTCTGCTTCTCAGGTAGTAGATGATGGCAACCGCTTTCCCGTGTAAGTTATTGACAGCCGCGTTTCTAAGGGTTGTGTTCAGTCTATTTCTCTTCATCGTAAACCACATTTAATCGCATTCCGAGTCTTATTCACTCCTGAGATGATGACTGCACGGCTGCCTCCCTCCCTCACCACACACAACCTTTTAAAAACACAAAACAAAACAATTCTAATATTTGTGTAGACTTCAATACATAAAAAAAACTTCTCACTTGTTCTGAATGTAAAAAAAAGATAAAAGACTATTTTGAGAAGCTTAAAAAATCAAATAAAACTTGAGTATTGAGCTTCACCTAGGGGAAAAAATTATATAGAAAACAAACAAGGTATGGAACATCCAGCGAACATTAGCAACTTTCCCCTGGTGTGGTGTGTGGTGGTGTGGTGTGTGGTGTGGTGGGTGGTGGTGTGGTGTGTGGTAAGTGATGTGATGTGATGTGGTGTGAGGTGGGTGGTGGGTGGTGTGTTGGGGTTGTGTGTGGTGTGTGGTGAGTGGTGTGGTTGGTGTGTGGTATATGTTGTGGTGGGATGTTGTGGTGGTGGTGTGTTGTGTGGTGATGTGTGGTGGTGTATGTATGGTGTGGTGAGTGGTGTGTGTGATGGTGTGTGGTGGGTAGTGTCTGGTGTGTATGGTGGTATGGTGTGGTGGTGTGTGGCGGTGTGTGGTGAGTGGTGTCTGTGATGGTGTGTGGTGGGTAGTGTCTGGTGTGTATGGTGTGGTGGTGTGGTGTGTGGTGTATGCATAGTGGGGGGGGGTTTTGTGGGTGAGTGTGTGAGATGGTGTGTGGGGTGTGTGATGTGGTTTTGGTTGGTTGTGGGGGTGGGGTGGTGGTTTTGGGGTGTAGGGGTTTTGGGGGATTGGATGTGTGTGTTTTGTGGTGATGGTGTGTGGGGGGGAAAGGTCTGGTGTTTGGTGGAATGGTGTGGTGGTGTGTGGGTGTGCATAGTGGTATGTGATGTGTTGGTGTAGTGTGTGGTGGGTGTGGGGTGTGGGTGGTGGTGGGGTGGTGGGTGGGGGTTTTGGTGTTGGTGGTGTGTGGGATGTACCTTCTACACAATTAACCCCAACTGACCAAAAATTATCATTTTTAATGCTGACGACCTCAACAACACACACACACACACCCCCACACACACACACACACACAACACAACACACACACACACACACACACACACCCTCAAGGCAAGAGGCGGGCAAGCAAGCACTCTAACAAGGCATTCCGGAACCTAAATCACACGCTTGTATCCTATTATTAATCTCAGACTCTAATCGCACATTGCAATCCCCTTTTATTATTACTCTCCTCCCCTTCTTCCCCCTCTTCCTCCCCTCTCTTCTCTCTCTCTTCTCTTCTCTCTCTCTCTTCTCCTCTCTCACTGTTCCCCATCCCTTTCTTTCCTTTTACTCTCTTCTCGCTCAATCTTTTTTTTTTTACCGTTTTCCCTTCTGAATTTCCCCTTTTTCTCTAACTCCTCTCTCTCTCTTCTCTTCTCTCTCCTTCTCTCTTCTCTCTCTCTCCCCCCTCTCTCTCTTTCCCCTCTCTCCCCTCTCTCTCTCTCCCTCTCCTCCTTCTCTTCTCTTTTCTCTCTCACTACCCCCCCCCTCTCTTTTTTCCCCTTTTTTGACTCAGGTTTAAATGGCTTCGAGCAGCTAGCTTTGTTCAGGTGGAGGCAAAGAAGTTAATGTTTCACTAAGGTGCTTGAGGGAGGGGAGGGTGAGGTAGGCAGAGTGGAGGCGGTGGTTCTCGCAGTAGCCTGAAGTTTATTGGTGGAAGTGGAGGCTGCATGTGGGTTTTGGGGCCAGGGGAGTGAAACGCCCTCCACCTTTCCTTCCCTCCCTCCTTCCCTCCTTCCATCCCCCCCTTCCCTCCTTCCACCCCCCTCCTTTTCTACTTCCACCCCCCTCCTTCCCTCCCCTTCATCCCCCCCCTTCCATCCCCCCCCTTTTTTTTCCCTTTCCCCCCTCCATTCCCCCCCTTCTCTCCCTCCTTTCCTTCCTCCATCTCTCTCCTTCACTCCTTCTCTCCTCAGACCCCTTCCTTTCCCCCCTTTCCTCCATCTCTCTCCTCTCTCTCTCTCTCTCTCTCCCTCCTCTCTCTCCTCTCTCTCTCTTCTCCTCTCTCTCTCTCCCCCTCTCTCTCCTCTCTCTTCCTCCCCTTGCAAAGGGGGAAATAAATTTTTTTCTTTTTTTTGTATTTTTCTCTTCTTTTTTTTTTTTTTAGGGTTTCCCAAAGCGGTGTTTTTTTTGACGTTTCGTTGCCTCTCTTTATTAATTAATGCGCGGGGTTTTTTCCGGGGGTAGGAGAGAAGGGAGAGATGGAGGGAGAGATGGAGGGAGAGAGAGGGAGGGGGGGAGAGGGAGAGGAAGAGAGGGAAAGGGAGAGAGGGAGAAGGGTCTGTATTTTTGTTTTCGTTTCTTGTTTTGGTTGTCAGTTGTGTTTTTTTTTCCCTCTTCTCTCTCTTCTCTCTCTCTCTCCTCTCTCTCTCTCTCTCTCTCTCTCTCTTCTCTCTCTCCCTCTTTTCAACATATGCCCCCCACTAAGCCACATTCCCCAAACCCCAAAACACACCACACACCAAACACACACCACACACACACACACACAAAATTTTCCTCCACAACATTCACCAAAAACTACAATCACGCCTCACACCCCCCACAGCTACATTTCTCACCACCACCACCACCACCACCACCACATTCATCATAACAATCACGCCATATAGATTCCCCTTAAAATACCATTATCCAACCCATACGGTGTCGTGTTCCCC
>JACEEZ010012448.1:175000-180000 GCA_016584305.1 Chionoecetes opilio | reverse complement strand
AGGGCATTGGGGGGGTCTTAACTAAGGGACAAAAAAAAACCAAACTGCTTAAACAAAGAAATAGCATAAAAAAAAAAAAACATAATTAAACTAAATAACCAAAAAAAAAATGCAAAAGGGTTAGGGGACTATAAAGGAATACAAATAAAAATGAAAAGGAAAAAATAATAAAGGAAAAGTAAAGGAAAGTAATAAACACGAACAAACATGCATGGCTTCACAAATATTCTACAATTTAATTAATAACGAGCCATGAAAAAATAACATTTATTCATCTTTTACATCATATTTTGTGTTAACCTTCCATCTATCTTTCTTTGTTTATTTCTCATCTCTCTGTCTCCCTCTTTCTTATCTCCTATCTTTCATATATTCTCCTTCTCATTATCTCTTTCTTTCTGACTTAATTGTCTTACCTATCGTCTCCTTTTCATCTTCTTTCAGTAACGAGCCATGAAAGAATAACATTTGTTTTTTCATCCCGGGTGCGCCACCTCACTAGTAAAACCAAACAATAACCCTTTGAACCCAGAAAAATAATTTTCCTTGTATTTGGGGGACCATTGACGATTTTTTTTGGAATAAAGCAATATTTTTTTTGATTTTGACCTATTTATATTCTTGCGACTAACTAATTTTTATATTCAGTTATTTTCGTAATTTATGCTCGACAACAACAATTTTTATAGCAAAGGAAAGATCTGGGCGTGGAAGGGGTTAATTTAATAAAACAACATTAACATTACCCTCCGAGACGCAAAAGTGAATCTGGGTTGAAGTCGAACTCCCGTTTCACCTTTTTCACCGAAAAAAAAGAAATAGAAAATTACCAAGGGCCTTTACCACCTAATTCGAGGCTGGAAAATTAAAAAAAGGAAATTGACCCTAAAAATTGAGTTTGTGTTTTACCCTAATGTTGGTGGCGATGTGTGTATTCTTCTAGTTGTATTTTACAGGGTCAGAGCAACGCTCGTATGGCCCCGTCTCATATCAACTTTAGTTTTACCATTCATCCTTAGTGTTGGCCGAAACCACCACCCCGGGAGGGGGTCACAAAACAACCCGGCTAACACCCGGTACCCATTTCACTGCTGGGTGTGACAGGGGCTTCGGGTTTTAAGAAGAAGCCGCCCGTTCTGTCCGTTCGCTCCGACCGGGGATCGAACCGGGACTTTTCGGTTGTGAGGAGGTGGCTAACCACTAACATAGGAGTTCCCGCTCCGTGTGTGTGTGGTGTGGGGTTGTGTGTTGTGGGTGTGTGTGTGTGTGTGGTGTGTTGTGTGTGTGGTGGGTGGGTGGGTGGGTGGGTGGGGGGTGGGTGGGGGGTGGGGGGTGGGGGTGGTGTGGGTGGTGGGTGGTGGTGGGTGGGTGTGTGTGTGTGTTGTGTGTGTGTGTGTGTGTGTGTGTGTGTGTGTTGGTGTGTGTGCGCGCGCGCGCGCGTAGGAGGAAGGAAAGAGGGAGAGAGAAGAGAAAAGAGATAAGAAAAGAGGCAGAAAAAGGAGAGGAGAGAAGAGAGAGAGAGAAAAGAAGAAAAGGGAGAGAAAAGAAAAAGAGAAAAGAGGGAGAGAATGTGTGTTGAAGCAGTAGGAAAGGATGAAGAAAAATATAGGAAGAATATAGATAAGATTAAATGATGTATCTTTTAATACCTTTGCTGGTGACCACTGGGAATATTTAAATACAAGTATAAATCAAGAAGTATACATGCATACATACATACATACACATATGCAAAACCGATAAATATTCATCCCTTGGCGTATATATAGCCAACAACAACAACAAAACTTCACAAACTACCTGGTCACCTCATTATTAGATACGAAAATAACCTTAAATAAATTATAAAAACATGTACATAATAATTTCATGAAAAAAAACCCACTGGTATAATATGAGCAATCTCCAAGGTCCACGAAAGAGATTTGGAAACTTATAAATTCTGGCGGTGTGTAGTATCGATTCCTTGGCGCGAATGGTCTTATTAACACGACCACCGTGGTTAAAATTCCCACCACAACCAAAACAATATAGTTCTCCCCAAAACACCAGTGAAACAACGCAATAAATATACATGTATGGGACTATTGGGACTTCGTAAAAAAATGCACTTTAATCTTTTTTGGGGTGGTCATGTCTAAAAATAAAAATATCACTTTCAATAAAAGTGTCTAGTACAAAACAGACATGTTCATAAATTCTATATGTAGGTATAATTATCTTTTCACACACACACACACACACACACACACACACACACACACACACACACACACACACACACACACACACACACACACACACACACACACACACACACACACCATGTAAAATATCCCAAAAAAACTGTGAACTTCTCTACTAAGCTTATGTAGAAAAATAATTCAATAGCCTTTTATCTTAATATCATGAACATAATGTTCTGAAAACGTAATAGGCAGTGATTTTACACCTCAGGAAAGGAAAGAGGAAGAGGAAAAAATTGTATTATTTATTAATTTATGGCTTTACGTATACCTCATTAAAATTTCACTTTACAACAAACAGATCAGACATTTTGCTGATCATGATTCACTGAACAATTCTCGTTTTGGAACTCTAACAACACAATTCTTCACTCAGTCCAATTAATATAATCAAAGCGTTAATATGAAGACACACATTTTAGTGAGTTCTTTTACTACCAATGTTTTTCGTGTTTGCTATTGAGTTTTTCTTTATCAATGTTGCTCGTGTTTGCTTTGCGCCACGTTTAGAGAGATGATGACAAATTCCGCGGCACAGGTAGACACGAACCCAGTACAATAGTTCCCGAGGCTACCTTGCTCCCCCAAAGAGATGCCTCGCTGTGTAAACCTTCATTATGAGTCTTACATTAAAAAAATAATCCTCCTGAGCATCTCATGTAAAGGTTTCCTGCTGCTTCCTCATTAACTTTAGTACCCTCCTCCCCTCTTCGTGTTTACCTCAGGGGCCCTCCCAGTGCCCTCAGTGCCTCCTCACCTGTGCCCCGCGGCTCCCCTCTCTCTCTACCTCCCCTGCCTCGCCCTCTCAACCTCCTCTACCTATCCTCTTCTTCTTCTACATACCCTCTACTTCTTCAGGAAAAAAAAAACCAGACTGAATAATTGCAGTGGTATCATGAAATATCTTCCAAGATTTGTTCATGTAGTAGTTTAGGTGAAGTTTTTTTTAATTTAAATAAGTAACAATATAAAATTCCTAGGCCAGTCAGATCAGCTAGGACATCAGAACATCTCTAAATATATATATATATATATTTTTTTTTACATTTGTGCCTATAGCGCCTGTAGGCAGTGATGACCCAGGGCTCGGATGGCAGGCTCTGGAGGTTCACTTGAGGGCTCTGATGGTTGGTCCTCGCCCGTGGTGGCGCAGGCAGGATTTTTATAGTGACGCCTGTGATTAGAGACTCATGCCGCCCCCCTGTGTCCTCCGATGCACTCGCAATCGAAGGTAGAGTTGATGGGCAGGGCATGTGGGTGTTCTTAGGCCACTCGACGGTGCAGAACGGTTTTAGTTTTCGTCGGGGATCGAACTCAGGTCACCGAGAACGCCAGTCGGAGACGCTAACCACTCTGCTACCGCCTCCCCCAATACAATATACAAAATACAATACGTAACCACGTGTACAAAGCATTAGAGCAATTTCATCATTAGTTAGAAAGTTCTCCAAGAAATATGGCAAGGGTGAACAACCCTTTAAACACTGTCTTCCTTTTGACACAAACACATTGATTTAGACGCACTAATGTCGAAACTAAAAAAAAAAAAAAATCTCGAGTGATATCAGATTCCTTGAAAATAGCAGGAACCTCTTGTTCCCTCCTTCCTCCTCTTCCTGCTCCTCATCTTCTTTCTTTCTCTTATTGCTTCTGCCTTTTCTCTTCACTTCCTCCTCCTCCTCCTCCTCCTGCAATCCCACTCACTCACTCTCACTCTTTTCCTTTCTCTTTCCCAGTAATTCATCACCAGTTCACAAGGAAAGTGGGAAAAAAGGGGTAAAAAATGCAGTAGACTCTTCTTACTGCCACCCTTTCACGACCCCACCTTCGACCCCCGCTCATGGTTACCCTGCTCCTATTAAACCCTCTACTGCCCCTGCCCCTGCCCTGCCCCCCTCCCTCGGCCACGTGATCCGCCTTTCCCCTCCTTCCCCTCGGGGCTTAGGACAATAGAGTGACACGAGAAAGACTGCGAACGAACGCCTTTTGTGAGCTTTAATGAGGAATGATCGCCCTTAGCTGTGGAAATGAAGAAGATTCGTGAATAAAAAATGAGGGTGTTATTAGAATAGAAAGGGTCCTATATGTCTCTCTCTCTCTCTCTCTCTCTCTCTCTCTCTCTCTCTCTCTCTCTCTCTCTCTCTCTCTCTCTCTCAGGTTCTCGTTATCCATTCCAGCCGCAACGATAAACCAATCATGGTTTTGAAATATATAACTGATGAATACAGTGACACTTATTGTATTCACGTTAGTAACTTTTAGAATAGATCCACTAACATAATGCTACCAAAAAAAAAAGAAAAAAAAAAAAGTAATAATAATAATAATATAAATAATAATGATAATAAATAATAAAAATTAAAAATAAACACATTTATGACACGGAATGAACGGAAGAGACAAAGCAGTTCTAGCGCCTCAATCGCCCTTTCATCGTTTTCAAATGCCACACATGTTCAAACTATTCAACAAAATCACACTAGATGACCAGCTATATAGTAACTCGCAATCAAAGCCACAATCATATATCAATCTATAAAAATAATTAGACATGACACACACACACACACAAATAATAATAATTACGATAAAAAAATGTGTGTGTGTGTGTGTGTGTGTGTGTGTTGTGTGTGTGTGTGTGGTGTGTGGTGTGTGGTATGCGTGTGCGTGGTGCGTGCGTGCGTGCGTGCGTGCGGCGTGCGTGCGTGCGTGCGTGCGTGGCGTGCGTGCGTGCGTGCGTGCGTGCGTGGTGGG